>VWZS01009579.1:691168-881222 GCA_013397075.1 Rhabdornis inornatus
GGCGGCAGCGGTGCTGGTGAGGCGCTCTCGCCGTCCAGCACGCCGGGAACATGGCGACTGGCGGCTACCGCAGCGCCGGGGGCAGCACCACGGACTTTTTGGAGGAATGGAAAGCCAAGCGGGAGAAGATGCGGGCGAAGCAGGCGCCGCCGGCCCCGGGCGCACCGGGCGGGGGAGAGCCCCGTCCTGCAGGGGGCGGCCCCTCCGCCGAGCTCAACAACAACAACAACCTGCCCCCCGAGCGCGCGGCGCCCCCCGCCGGCGGGGCGCTGAACTGCGTCAGCCTCGCCAGCGCCGCCCTGGGCCGCGGCGCCCNTTTTTTTTTTAGCTTCTTGTCGACAGAGAGTAAGTTCAAAGCTTTTGGAGGATCAAAGTGAGACACGTGCCTGTTAAAGTATGGTCAAAACAACAAAATAATAGTAATGAGAGAAAATTGATTTATCAGGTTGGAATAGATGTTCAGGTGTAAATATTATTCAGTTTGGAACCCAGAAGAATTTTCTGCACTGGAAAAAATGTAGTGGTTTAAGGAGCATTTTTTTGAGGCAGAGGAAGATATTTTTATCAGCCAACACCACTGTCCTCTGCGGTTTGCTACTAGTATAAAAATCTGGCATTGATTTGTAACACTCCTAGAGGAATTCAGAAGAATGATAACTAAGCTTTTAGCTTGTTTTGCAGTTAATAAGAAAGGCCACAGGAAACTTTGAACAGAGTTGGATTTCTGTCTACAGTTTTGCACTAGTAATGGTGATCACCACATTTTTGTAGAAAAAAAACCTTGTAGTTCTTTTGGTTAATATTATGGATTATTGAAGTAACTCTAGAAAATTAAAGATCTTTGTTTTCGAAGCAGCAGGAGAAGATGAAATTGTGTTCTTCACACCTGAAGTTACTAACCTTTGCTTGTGACATCCTAGGCACTTTCACAGCACACACTTTCTTGTGCGGTGGTCTTGGAAGATTGAGGAATGAGTTTCAGGAACAGTAGAAATCTTTATAGCTGTGTTTTTTGAGAACAATTACCTGCATGCTCTTTAGTTTGAGGCAAAGAGTTTTGGCATAGGTCTTCAGTATCATTGTTTCGTAAAGTGTGGAATACAGGTGAATTATTTTGGGTTTTTTTTCGGAATGTGCAATCCTCATAGACTGTATGTTGTTTGTTTTATATGGACCCCCCTTAAATACCTGCGCCTTGTTCCTTTTATAGGAACCTTAGAATGCTGCATCTTTACTTCTCTAAGTGTACTAGTTCTAGCCCAGTCAGTAATGGTTTTGTGCATTGCAGCAAGGGTTGTGTGACATGATATTTTAGAGGTTTCTGTTGTGCACCCTGTCCCTAGTTGTAATTTTTTTTGGTTGGTTGATTTTGAGCAGTGGATTTCTTTCTGCTCTTTGAGACTAACCTCCTAGTTCTTTGAACTACTGTTCATGTGGTCGTTTTTGGGTGGTGTGGTTTGGGGTTTAGTAGTTTGGTGAGTTTGGTAGTGGTTGGGGTTTCTGTTTGTTTGTTTTGTGAAAGTATTACTCAAAATATGTCTTGCTTTCCAGGAAAGCACGTTCCTTGCTCAGCAGCCGTTAGAATCCTGTGTTTGAATTTGCTACACTTTTAAGGGTAACATATTTAGGCATTGAGAAATGGGTTCTCACCTGCTCCCTAAACTTTTGCGGGCCTAGACTTTGCTGAGTGTCACCATGTGTTGGCGCTTCTTGGAAACTTCTTGTACCTTTATCCTAATTGTTTCTATAACTAGCAATTGAGCATTTAATCACATTTTTGGGGGTCAAATTTTAATAACTGTAGATAACTGTTGTACAAGGTGTTATTGGGGAAGCTATTGCTGTAAGTGTTGCATTTTTTACCAGCATATAATTATGCAGAGCTATCTCTTTTCAGTATTTCACCTCTCTTAAATGATTTTTTTTCATTGCCACATGCATTCCTAAGAATTGTTTAGCTAGGGAACACTAGATCATTCCTGGTAGTGAACAGCTTCAAAAACAGTCTCCAGTGTCAAATGTGAGTACCTACTTACCAGTTAATGCTTTGCAGACTATTTACTTGTCATGTCTTTCATACAGCTCTGTAGTCATTAGAAAATGTTTTAAAGTATTGATTCAACCTGGTCAGCTGAAATTCTCAGACAAAAGAAGGCTGTGATGTAGATGATGGCTTGTTGGAGTTATCTGCAACACTCCAGTTTCTTGCTGCCTTTCTCACTAGATGCTAGGCATAGCTTTACTGTGCAATTCATAGTGACTTGGTAGTAGTACACACTGAGTTTTACCATTTGTAGCTCTTCATGGTGTATGTTTTTAAATTACTTCTCAGGAGATGTTATTTTTGAGTTTTGCTGGGTGTTCCATTGTCTTATTCTTCAAGAAAATAATTTTTGTAAGACTGAAGTAGACATTTTATGCTAAGTATCTCCCTTTTATGATCATCATGCCACTGTGGTAGAGACCAGTAAGATCCCTTGAAATGAAAATAGGGACCTGTTGAAAAAACGCACTCCTAGAAGATACAAAGTGTCTAAAAGCTCTTGCTCAAAACTGAATACAAAAATAGGTTTTTCCCCAAAGAAGTAGGATTTATTTCATTTGCAATGCAGCTGGAGAATTTATTGATAAGAAAGGTGTCAGGATAAGAAAAGTTTGTGTTGTCTCAGTTATCTTGAAACAGGCATGAAAAATGTTAGCAGATTACTCATTAATGATTAAGTTTTCTCCTGTTCAATGGGAAGGTAATAGGGCCAGTTCTTAAAGAGTTTTGTGTCTTAAGTGTATTTTGTGTAGATGTTGGTGGAGGACAGAAACCATAGTGGAAACTGTGAAAACAGGAGGTGACAGGTTGGAAGTTGAAAATTATTTGTATTTTGAGCCATGATAAAAGTAAAGGCTGGCTTTTACCTTCTTAGCACTAGTCCTTATCTAAGTAATGGTGACTTTTGTAAATGGGTTCAGAAACACAGTGTTTTTCCTTTTGGCAATCGTGAAGTAGTTTCTTGACAGTTGGATTTGCTCTAAACATTAAATGCTGTGAGATTTGGGTTTTGTTGATTCATAACAATTCTTCAAGTTGTAAAAGGTAACTGAATTATACACAATTATCATTACTATGTATGTTTCATTTCTTAAATATTAAATAACCATTTTTAATTATGTTTGGAATGTGTTTCTCAGTTTGGAGGTACTCACTTGATGCAGGTGTTGAGTTTAGTTGCAGTATTTTTCTCATTTACAGTTGTGCTAGTGTGTATTTAAGGAACACAGAGCTCCCATTATTCACTGACAGTGCTTTGTGAGGATCCACATGTAGGGTGAGAGCTATGTTTTGTATAATGATTATGCCTGGCTCCAAGCAAACCGTACTGCACTGGCAAAACTGCAGCTTTACTTCTGTAACTTTACATTTGAGGATTATGCTGGTATAGCTGTGTGGGTAGGTGTTTTTTTTTTGGTTGTTTGTTTTTTTTTTTTCCCCTGAACTCCAAAAAGGAGATTAACAAGTATTTTTGTGGCTACTTTTAAAAAAAAGGTATATATATATATAATCAAAATCTTGGTTCATTTAGTTAGGACAGTTACATAGCTGGGTTTTGTGTAATGTGCCGTATAGATAAAGTTTACATTTTTATGTAACCAGATGGAAGTCATATAAGTTGGGAAGTGTTCTTTTGTTAATAACAGGGTGAAGAATGGTTTTAAAAGGTGGAAGGAACACCTATCTGTGTATTTTGTACCTAAGGCTGCCAGACCTGACACACAACAGTCTCCCAACCTGTTCGTGGCAAATACTTGGGTGAAAGGTAGAAGTGATTCAAATATGGACTCTGCAAAGGATGTTCAGCCAGTCTGTGTTCATTTCTTGTCTTATGAACAGCAGTAAGGATATAACTTTTTGCAGCCCCACTGATGGCTTCCTGTCAGGAATATGCCTGTGTGTTTAGAAGGTGCTGTGTGTATGGTGCTTGGTAGGTGTGGTACTGAACAACAGCCTTGGAAGTAGGCAGAGCAGTGAGTGCTTTCTGTGGGGAAAGAGAGTTCCTGCTACTAGAGAAGTTCAGTGTGCTCAGTTGAGGAGACTAACAGAAAGTTGCTCTGTTTCAGTTGGAAAAATGTGAAGAAAATTTAAGTGCCACATGTGTCAGCATAGCATACTGTGTGTGTTGTAAAGGAATTGAAATCCTTCTCTGAACGTCTGGAAACTAGAGAGGGGAATGGAGTTCTGTACTAGCTGCTGAGATCTTTTGATTAGAAGATTGCCTTTAGCATTATCTTTCTTAATGATTCCCTACCTGAGGATTAAAGTGTCTTCATATTATATCTTGAGATTAATGAGGTAGTGTCTTTCTGTTGTCTAACATCTGTTGTATTGTAAAACAACTTGTTTCTTTTTGCTTGTGTTGGGGGAAAAAAGAGCCTCAATAAGTGGTTGTTCAAAGTGCTAGAGAAAACCCCTGCATCTGACTGATACACTTAACATTCATGCAGTAGTGTTATAATGGAAGTCTGGAATACATTTATTTGACCTGGACAACCATTCATGGTAGGTTAGACCATTCTTCTCCTGGCTTTGTCAAGTGAACACATCTTATTAGGATTCCATTTATGGTTCTTCCTTCAGATGTGGCAGAGTGAATACAAGCATTTTCAGGTTCTGATAAAAGAATTGTATTGAGGTTGTTTATCCAGTTTGTTTTGCTATTAATACCTTTGTGAATTCTGATTTTGACCAAGTCTCCTGACAGTACCTGTTCAAAGAACATATTTTCTTCTTTCCATCTTTTTTTAGCACATGATAAGCTTATCCTTATTTTTTAAAAGTTTTGTTTTGTTTAAGAGTATGATTTAATGTCCTGACATAACTAGGTACTGGATGTTATTTGGCAAAAAAAAACCCAATCACAACTAAGTTTTTAATAAACTTAAAAGTCTGGAAAACTTTCAATCCCAGAATCCATGTAGCAGCTTCTAAATCTCAACGTGTGTACCTTCCAAGCCTGGTGTGCCCATCCCATTGCTTACCACAGGCAAATCTGGGGGAAAAACAGGTTTGCCTGTGATAACCAATGGAACTACATGGCAAAAATTTGATGGACTGTGTGCTCATGAGGTCCTTCAGTCATCCTCACGAGGTGTTGGCTATGGTGAACTGCACTTGAAATATTCCTATACTGATGCACATAGCAAGAGGAACAAGCAGGAGGAGCTTCCTTAATCCCAGGGATGTGACATCGTTGGCATAAGTGAAACCTGGTGGGATGAGTCCTGTGACTGCTGTGCTACAATTGACAATAACAAGCTCTTCAGGAGAGATCAGGCAGGGAAGGTGAAGGTGAAGGGGTGGCATAGGTAGTAGAGAGGCTGGAATGTATGGAGCTGGCAATGGCACATTTGAGAGGTACTGAGTAAGGATTAAGGGACAAACTTCATTGTGGAAGTCTTCTGTAGGTGGCCCAGCCAGGCTGACTTATCTAGCACTGATTAATTATCCTTTAAGGAGCTAAGGGATATCTATAAATCAGTCACCCTTGTTCTTATGGGGGACCTCAACTTGCTAGATGTTAACTGGGAGTACCACATAGCTGGTACAAACAGGTTCAGAAGATTTCTAGAACACCTGGATGGTAACTTCTTGATATAGATGATAAGGGAGTTGACTGGGAAATGTGCACTTCTTGATTTGTTGCCTTCATCAGAGAGGGGCTTGTGAGTGGAGTGGAGTGAGGTGGCGATTTTGGCCACAGTGACCATGTAGTGATTAAATTTAAAATGGTCATGAGGAGAGGAGACTTCAGGCTGCTCAGGGAATTGGTGAGTAAGGTCCCTTGGGAAGATGCTTTTGAAGGTGCTGTGGTCTAACAGCGCTGGTCACTTAATTGCTGCCTTCTAAGAGTACAGGAGCAGGTAATTTGGAAATGTTGGAAGTCAAGCATGTGAGACAAAAGGCTAACTTGTCTGAGCAGGGATCTTTTGCAGATAAGGCAAAAAGGAAAGTGTATGTACAGTGGAAGCAATGTTCATGGACATGGGAGGATTACAAAGATACTGTTTCACCTCTGTGGGGAGAAACAGTACTAGCTAAAACTAAGTCAGAATTGAAGATGGCTAGAACTGTGGGAGACAGTAAAAAGGGCTTTTTAAAATATATTAATAGCAAAAGGCAGTGCAGAAATAATATATGTGATGAGGATGGTTGCCTCACAAACTGGAATGTAGACAGAGAAGAGACATTTAATGATTTCCTCGCTTCAGTCTTCAACACTGGTTGTGGCCTCTTGGAGTCCCAGTGCCCTGAGCTGGAGAACCATGACTGTGAGAATGAGAAACTCCCAGTGAACCCCAATCTTGTACAGGATTTGCTTCTCCAGCTGAATCCCTCAATGTCTATGAGACCTGATGGGGTTCATCCAAGGGTACTCAAAGAACTGGCTGATGTCATCACAAGACCTCTCTCGATGATTCTTGAACGGTCTCAAGAGTCTGAAAAGGTCCCAGTTGACTGGAACTTGACAAATGCCTCAATTTTCCAGAAGGGCCAGAAGGATACCCCTGGTAACCACAGGTCTCTCAGACTGACTCCAGTTCCTGGTAGAATTATGGAGAGGATTACGTTGGGAGTTATTGAGAAACACATGAAGGACAATGTAGTCATGGGTCACAGTCAGCAGAGGTTCATCAGTGGCAAGTCCTGCTCGTCAAACCTAATTTCCTTTTTTGACAAGGTAACTCCCCAGTTCATCAGTGGATGCCAGTTGTGATCTTTTTGGATTTGGTAAAGCTTTTGATAATGTCTGTCACAGGGTCCTTCTGGACAAAATGTCCAGCACGCAACTGGATAAACATGTCACACAGTGGGCGAGCAACTGTGAGCAAAGGGTTATGGTGAATAGGGTTACATTAGGCTGGTGACCTAGTCACTGGTGGGGCTCTGCAGGGCTCCATCCTTGGCTCTGTGCTCTTAAACAGCTTCATAAATGACTTGGACACAGGATTTGAGGGAATGCTAAGTAAGTTTGCTGGTGGAACTAAGTTGGGAGGAGCTGTTGATTGCCATGAAGGCAGAAGGACTTTGACAAATAAAAGGGCTGTGCAGTCACCAACCCTATGAAGCTTAAAAGTTACAAGTACTGGATTCTGCACCTGGGATGGGGAAACCCTGGATATACAGACAAACTGGGGAATGTAACACTGGAGAGCAACCCTGTGGAAAAGGGCCTGGGGGTCCTGGTCAAGGGCAGGTTGGAAGGGCCACTGTTGATTAGTTCTGTACAAGTTTGTACTGAGTTCTTAAAATTAGATCTAGTTTACATTCATTACATGTATGTAAACTCATGTATGGTTTTCTCTGCAACTTTTTTCCCCCAAGGTTGGAGCTGTGTATTTAAAGAATTTCAGTTGGAAGACTAAGTGGATGACTTATTTTCTGTGCTACGCAAGGTCATGGGAAATTAAAATAAAAACCACAACCCTGATGTCTTATTTCAGGATTCTGCTGTATTTGATCTGCTTGCATGTTGCTATGAAGAGCTGAATGGAACATTTAAGTCTCTCTTACTCCAGGCCCTCAAATCTTATATTCAGCTCCGTTGTATAGTCTTCCTATGTAATAATCACATCATCTTAGATGTAGCTATGTTTGATACAAAATACAAGAACATCATCCTGAGTTAAGGTTAGCTTAAAAAAAGAAATTAACCAAAAAAACCCCTCAGAGAAACGGAGGTAATGCTGTGCAATTGTAATTTATCTTAACTTTCAACTGTTACCTTCAAGCAAAAAATACAAAAAAATTAAAGTTCTAGGTATGGGCTTCACACTGTGTTTTATGCAGTATTTAGTTGATTTTCTTGATCTGAAACTTAAGTAAGTGACTGATGTCTTGAATCTCTTAAGTCAGAAGCTTTTTAGTAGGTGAGAGACTTGTAGAAGTGTAGTCTGGGGTAATGCTGGGTGTTTTCTTTGTTTAGATATTGAATCTCAGTGTAATTAAGGTTGAAAGGAACCTCCGGAGGTCTTAAATTGAACCTTGTTGCATTCAGTCCAATCTTGAAAATCTCCAAGGACGAAGTCTTTCCAGCTTCTTTGGGCAATGCTACCAGGACATGACTGTCCTTGAGAGGAAAGTGTTTTCCTTTCTCTTGGTCTGTCCTTTAAATTTACATCCATTGTCTCCTGCCATGTGCTGCTGCAAAGAGCCTGGGTCTATACTTGATGTCTGCCTGGGACAGCTGGAAAAAAGATGGATTTGGATTTTTGGAAGAGCAACAATCTAGACAGGCTTTAGTTGGCAGAACTAGGTGATAAAATAAGATCTGAGGTACAAAGGCAGGATAGCTGGGCAAAATGCATGCAGCACATTCCACAGATATGGAAAAAGTGTTGTGAAATAACAGCCAGTCGTATGTGTGGTGTCTAAGCCACATTCATCTGTGAGATGTATGAGAGACCATAGTAGGCAGAAGCCAAGGAAGCCGTAATGGAGAATTCCCCTCTTTCACTGTTCCTCCTCTCAGCAATTTCTGACCCTGCTACTTATTTTTGTGAATTATAGGAACTTGTGCATGTCCTACTTGTCCACTGTAGTTACTGGTACATATTTTTATGAACTGTTTCCCATGCAATATGCAGTTTAGTGTTTGTAGGAACATTGGATTTCATATGAAACCTGCACTCATCTGGATTGGTCTCTTCCTACTCTATGCACTTAGGATGTATTTAATTTGTAAAGCTCTTTAGCTTAATTTTTCCTCTCTGCACACCAATAAAATAAGACTAATTGTGGTGTGTCTGACTAAAGAGCTACCTTGCTCAGTGTCCTGCTCCTACCAGGCCTGTAATCAGACACATAAGAAAAAGTCGGCAGAAATGTTGTCTGGTGCTTCTTGTGAAGTAGTTTTCTAGCCACTTAGCAGTTTTCATCTCAAAGACCTGCAACACCTTATAAAGATTGCTAAATAGACTGAAATTAACATTAATTTATGTGCAAAATACTCCTTCAGTCTCCTCTTCAACTTGTGTAAACTGTTAGCAAACAAAACATCAGCTGACAGTGAGGGCCACATTTCTAAGAACTCTCCTATATGATGAGATACCTTTCTATGATTATTTCCTTCTCTTCCCTGTAGAAACTCAATGTGGTATCTGTATGCCTCGTGTCATGATCTATATTCCTCAAGATTGTTGAGCTTCTGAAAGATGACCTTTATTGCAGAGTTTAGGAGCTAATTAATATTCTGGTACTCTGACTCAGATTATTAAACAAAGTGAACGAAAAAAAGATTTAAACCAACGATATAGGGTGAGCAGCCATTTCAAAAGAGCTCTAGGAACTCGTAGTCTGCTCCTAGAACGAATTTAATCTGAATACTTCTTCCAAGATGCAACAAACAGAGTAATCAGTGATACAAAGTAAAATTTCAATTTCTTCTATGAACATACATCTTGTGTTTGCAGGTTGAACTTGGAATTATTATTGATATTGATCAATTGAGCAGTGCTTTGCCCAGCCGGAACTATGCCAATGCCTTACTAGCCTTAGTTGTTTGAAGTTCGGCAGCAGTTGTGTTTGTAGTCTGTGTCCCAGACTGTTACTCACAGATCGAGATGGAGTGCGTGTATTTTTTATTCGTGGTGATGAGGCTTATTAACTTTTATAAACTAAATACAATCTGAAATAGGATCATGACTTCATGTTTCCAACAAGTCTGATATCAAAAGTGGTATTGATCTCTGGTCAGAAAACAGTACTTAGCAGTACCTTACTCATACCTCTGTTAACTGATCAACTCTCCTCATTTTGTCTTGTACGATACGCGTTCTCCAGGATGTAGGAAAACAGCCTGGAACCCAGCAAAGATTCCATGCATGACTGCTCTGTTCTTTGTACTGGTTTAGTAACTATTACCTTTTTACAGGTACTGTTTAATGACTTGTATTTTTTTCTTAACCTGGTAGCTGCTACAGAACACAAAGTCAAAATCTTATCTTTATTTGCTTGTAGTTGGTTTTCTTTTGAGGAATAGTTTTGAGTAAATCTGTTTTGAGTAAAGATCTAGGTATTTTGGAATGTGGAAATTGGAGTGTAGCATGGAAGTGCTTAGTCCTGTAGAAAATTATGGTTTAGACCTGTTCTAAATGAGTTTAATTTCTGTCTGTTACACAGCCATATTTAGGGTTACCATTTTTTCCTTCCTATAAAAGCTCTGAGGTGCTTTTCTAAAAAGTTCTCTTTAAATGAGTGTGCTAACTCCAAGATGAAAGGTTTTGTGTATGTGTGTCTGTAATGTGGTACTTCAAAGGATGATTGTTTGACATTGTCATTTCAATTAGACAAAAGCCGAAAACATCTGCAAAATGTTGAGAAATACTGAAAGATTTAAAAGCTGAATGTACAGACATTTGAAAGAGCAGTCCCTTGGTTTTATTCTTTTGGAAAATAGGTGAAGATATGATGAATTGAGATGTCCACTTTTTTTTTCATATTTTAAATTATGTTCATTTATGCTGTATTATGCTGAGAAGAGGTAAAGGATATATTTGGAGCTTAAATTATTAGTTAATGTTTTTTCATTGTTTTTCGAGATGTTTGAACCTAGAAAATGGTCACATTTCTTTCACGAAGGTAGTAAACACTGTAGTAATCTCAGAAATGTAGTAGTTTTTCAGATTTGGAATTCTACAGCTGAATTTTTAAGAAGCATATATTTGTTGTGTTAAGTACCCTGATAAAGCATTTCAATGAAGTATATTGGAATTGGGCACTTTGAGCATTCTTAGCAATTAAATTAGGGACCCACACTTGACAACCAAATATTTAGGTACCTGCATTCAAACACTTCTGAATGGCATAGCTAGAATTTCGTTGGTCCTAACCCATCTGTCAGAGAATTTCCTATTCAGCCTGTCTCTCTACTCTTTTGATCCATGACTAATAGAATTGAAAAAGGACAAAGTCTGTAGTACTTCTCAATGGCTGGAAAGAGGTAGAAATTCTAAAGGTAATTTTGTGAAAATAGAAATAAGGTAAAAACTATCAAAACTTGAACAGTGAGTGCACATAAAGATACCTTGTATCCTCTTGAAGATGATGTGCATTGTAATTACCTTGTGTGAAATACTGCACCTCAGGCAGTTGACTTCTACAGCAAAATATAGGAGTTATTTTTAGCCTGAGGCAGAAACCGAGGAGCATCTCCTTATCTGACAATCTTCTTTATTCTAAAACATAAATGGGTGTTTTAATATATCCCATTTGTGGGCTTGCTTCTTCCTTTCATTAAAAAAAAGAATGGGGCTTGTCAGATGTCAAATCAGTTTTTGTCAAAGTTACCAGAGGCTATTTGAATGCAGGTGTTGCTAAGCAGCTCAATACCAAAAATCACTTCTCATAGCATATTATATTTTTTATGAGATGCAAGAATGTTTGGGTTTCAAGCCAAGAATCTGGAAATGGGAATATTGGTGTGTTTTTGCATGCATGATGTATTCCCAGCTACCACTCTGCCTCCCTTTTTGATTTTTCATAATTTGTTTTGGTGGTCTATTTATTTAGAATGATCTGGAGGTTGGTTGTATGTTTACGTTCTAAAGCTTTCATCACTTACTGCTGGCCTGAGCAGAGAGACTGGAAAATGAGATCTGGAGCCTGGATTACCTACATTGTGCAAGCTATCAGTTAATATTTATTCCGTTATGATGAGTGTAAGCATCCCTACAGCTTTTTATTTAGGTGCCACAGCTTATTAATTCAGGTTGAGAGTAGCTGTTCTTCTGTTTTGAGATCTTCCTTGAATCAATATGGAAGGACCAGGATGGTGCTCATGTGCTGCTCAACTTGTGGTTAATAAATCATGCTGACCTTACCTGACTCCATCTGGAAATAATGCAAAATATGATACAGTGATGTTCAAGTTGACTCTCAGACCTTTGGATGTCAGTCAGTGTTGCTTCCCACTTCTAGGAGTGTTTGGTGGGTCTGCCACTACCTTGCATAAGTACAGCTGTTTTAAAATCAGTGCCTGTGCACTGGTGCATGGCCTTGAGATCTGTGTATCAAATCTCAGTTTGGAAGAAGCAGTATTAAAAAGAATAGCTTTTATACTGCTTTGGCAGAATGGGATGGCTTCTGTCCCTTTAAAATATACCTGTAAAAATCTTTCTTTAAATATGCTTGGATTTTTTAGCCTGAGGCAGAAACTGAGGAGCAATTTAGTAGATTTACTGAAGTCATAGTAAACAACAAAAAAAAAGCTAAAATGAAGGATAAATTCAAGATGTCTATCTTGCAATATGTTACACAATTTTCAACAAAGAAAACAAATCTTCAACAAAGATGACAAATGTCCTGACATTTAAAAAGGCAGATGATAAGGAAAGATATAGTCTTTATATAGTTTATATCTATAAACTATAGATACAGTTTAGAAGAGACAATTTTTTGGTGTGTCTGGAGAGAATTGATGAACATGATAAATAAGAAGCAGCTCACTACACAGAGGTGTTTTTCTATTGTGCTGTTGATTAGTTTATTTTTATCTTAATTTTGTTTTAATTTTTTGGTCTCTTGAATGCACATTGTATCCAGTGCTCAAACTTGCATATGCAATGGTATTTATAAAGCCTTTTGCATTTCTTCATAATCTGGAGACTGAGATAAACATTTTTGAAGAATACTGGGAAAAACCAGGCAGCGTTGCACAAGTGTTAACTCTTTTAAGTCTGAGATGACTATATGCCTGGATTCTCCCTTCGTTTTCCATAACACCTCCAAAATGGGTATGGGATGGACAAAACTTGTATTGGAAAAAATAGGTGAGCACAAGACAAAGAGAAAGTAGAGCAGCAGGATTTGAGTGTCAGAAGGGAGAAAGAAAAGTATGTTCCAGTCAAGTTCTATATTCCATGTTTTTTGATTATAGGTTCTGAAATGGAAGATGAGTTACAGTCACTCTTAAAACACAGGTGGCCAGAATTTTTGTTCATATGAATCTAAGCTTAAGTGTGAAAATTAGTTTGGTTATATATATAAGAGCCAGTATTTAAAATTACAATTGTAAATAAACCTCTTTATTTCCCTGTGAAATTGAATTGGTAGCATTTATGCAACCAATAGTTCAGGGTAGAGATCTTGATCTGAAATAAAAGGTAAAGAGTCTTTTTTTTTTTTCCTGTTTGGTTGTTTGACACAGTCATTGGTTCTGCATAGGAGAACTCCAGTGGAAGCTTGGAGGGACTGTATGAACTAGGATCTGTGGCTGGACTAGTATTTGGTCAGTATCAAAAGTTGATTAGCAAAAAGGAAGTAAGGCCTGTAAATTATTTTTCCACAGTTTTAAGTGGATTTTTTTTCCATTATCGTCTACTTTATTCAACTTAAAGGATTCAGATTTTTCTGTTTTTTGTGCAGGGATGGTTCTTCTATTTGGACACTGTTTATTAGGAAGCTGCACTAATCAATCATGACTGAATCCCCTAAAATATCACTGAATGTGTACTGCCATAAAGGGGCTGCCATCAGGGATTACAGATACTGCCTTATATCTGGAACTTAGCCTGGACCATATTTTTCTAGCTGTCTTCATGTGTATGAACTATTTGTAGACCAGCACTCTGTGAACTTCGTAGATGATGGGGTGTAAGAAGTGAGCTCAGAGGAAGCGGTGCTGGGTTGGAGAGCCGAGTACACTGAATGGGATGTGCAGCAGGGTGCTAGGTGGGATTGGAAGTTGCTTGTCCAGACAAAGAAACTTGGAGAATGCAGTGATAGGTCACAGATGCTTGTGCCTGGGGATAGCCACCAGACTCCGAATTCAGCGCTGCATCTAGGCTTGAACCAAAGTCAGTGCAATTGGTTTAATTTGAAAGGTCTTGGCTTTGAATCAGCTACAGGTCCGAGGAAGGACATGTTTTCTCTGTGACAGGTAGCCCTTCCACAAAGGACTATAAATAATGTCTTCTGTCTGCTCCTTTTTATTTTGCATAAAGAGAAAGCTTGTTTGAAAACAAAGGTTTGCAGTTTACTTGGCTTGTCGTTATGGAAATACTTTTCTTGAAATATTTTACTCCTGAGAAAATTACGAATTTTCTAGTCAGTGTTTTCATGTGTTAGCAGCTACTGGTACAACTTGATTTGAAAGGTGCAATTGTAACTGAAAATGAAAATTTCTTGAGAACAAAATAAAAGTAATCACTTTGTTACTTCAAAGAACTGGACTAAAATTTTAGGTGGCATACATCATGTCTGTAAGAGGACATTCCCTTTATCAGTTGTAGCCACAGGTTTTATTTAACAAGAACCATCTCAGAATGGCATGTTCAGTCATGCCTTAACTGTATGACAAACAAAATGCCTGAAGCACGTAGAGATAACAGCAAATGGGGACTGTATTCTAGCAAAGAGACACCGGCTCATTAAACAATCATGTTCATCCCTGGTATTCCAACCCTTTCTTTTCTTTCTTCCCTCAAAATTCTGGCACTGCTAGATACTCCAGCAATTAAGAGTTGAAAGGCTGTGAAGCCTATATGCCTGATAAGTTCATTTAAGGTAAAAACATGTTATACCAATACAACATTTCTTATTGATCACTGAGAGTATTTAATTTGTAGCAAATCTGTTTCCCGAAGTGCAACAATGGAAAACCCCACTTAAAGTGCACCCATTTGAAGTGTAGTTAGCAATCTTCAGAAGTCCTTTTGTGTGTGTGTATAATGAAGGAAAGTAGGAGGGTGGATAAAAGCTAGAATAATCTTTAAGGTTCCGTTTTAAAACTTCATCTTAAAGATTAAAAAAAAAAAAAGGATAGAGGTATTGGTATTTGAGCCTTCATTTGGCTTCATTTAGAGCAAGCAGGTAGATTTTCTATTTTGCAAAGTACCTGGTTGCTTTATTTCTGATTTGTTTTGTAGCCTGATCCTCCATTTATCTTAGTAATTGTTTGTGACTAATTTTTTTAATAGCCTGTTAGGTACCATGTCCACTTCTGTAATCAATGTATGATTTATTGTTGTTCATTCTCTAGTGTATTATCCAATTTAATTAAATGAGACTGACTGTTTTCATTAGTTGCGGTAGCTATTTAATTCTTAATTTCACCGTAACTCCTGGGTGTATGCTTCTAGGGATTTATTTCTTATTTATTTCTTCATTTCTTTGTTTTCAGTACAAGTTTGTAATGTTTATGCAAAGCTCTATGCTTGTAGGGAAATTTTCATAAAATGGATTGGTATTTTTAGAGATTGTGTGCCGGGAACTTTAAAATAAAATGTCCTTTCAGGCTATGTGAATGCATGTTGCACGCCTTGGACTTTTTTTTGTGTCTTCAGGTATGTCTGAGGTAGAGCAAAGGTCAAATGTTAACCATCTCCTCAAGTTACGTTTCAGATTAAGAAGACATGAATGTCAGGAATTTGCAGGATTGAGTTTAGTGAGGCCAGTAATGTGAAAGTATTAGTTGAAAAAGTGAGGAGGGGAAGAAGGGAATGTGGCAAGAGGGAGGGGGGTATTTTGCAGATACTTAAAAATTCTTTCCCCAGGGCAGACAATGTGTTACATGGGATCTCAGGACTGGTGGTATTGGCATGAAAAAGTGTGTTGTGTGTATTTTGCTTTTAAAGTAAAAAAAAAATTTACTAGTTGTGGAATGATTTGGTTTTGAATAAAATTAGCATTTTTCTGCTAATTTAGCTGCTGCTTGGATGCTTTTTTGTTTGTTCTTAATTTTTGTCAAATGTTTTAACACCTTTGAAAGTCTGTGGAAATGTGATCATGGATGTTTAGTTTTTTGTATTTTTTTCTTTTTTTAATTGGGAAGCTTTTCAAGAATGTGCTTATTTTCTGCTTAAATGCATTTGCTGCTTATAATTTAAATGAGTTCATAGATGAGTGCTTTTTACTTTCAAGACCAATCCTCTTCAAAAGATGGAGTTGTCCTTGAAAGGTGGATCTGTAAAAAGCCATTTTCTCCAGAAAGCTCTTTTTATTGTTCAGAACATAATCCTGTCCTCTAAATATTTAATCTAGTAGTCAGAGTTTTTTATACACGGTTGGATTGAATTACTTGATTTTTAGGGAATGTTGAACTTGAAGATGATGGCTGAATCAGTTTTTGTTGAAATACCTGCTGTTGTAATCAACTGACCCAGGACTTGAAGAACTTGCCAGGAATTCAGTCCATACAGTGTCGTTACATTTAAACTTGCTACTGTGTTGGAGCAGTTTGCTTGTTGTGGGTATGTCATGATGTGACAGTGCCAAAACCTGGACAAAAGATAACAAGAGGGAACAATCTCCACTCAACTGTTTTAAAGTATTTGGAAGGAGAACCACAGATCTAAGTGAAAAATTGTGAGTTTTTGTTTTAAGCTTTAGTGCCTTTTGCTACAAGATACCTAAATGGGCCTGTAATGAGGCAGAAGGAATTGTTTTGGCTGCTTACCCATTTCAGACATTTGGCAGCTGCCTGTTTAGTCCCCATTAAAAGTCCTTTGATTGTCTCTCTTGACAGTAAATTGCAAGAGAAAAAGGTGTGAAGCTGCAAATCCCTGTGCTGTACTGATGGCAGTGTACTGTACCAGAAACGGGCACATCACTTAGAGATGTTAATGTCTGGTAGGAAGACTAAGTGTAGTTTGTTTTAAGAACTGAATAAATTTAAAATAGACTCAAGGGTGTGCTTTTTTTTATGTGAGCTTAATTTGAAGGCAGCCCTAATTTCTAAGTCAAACTTTACTGATTTCATTTTACGCTGCTGTCAATTGGTCAAAAAATTTAATTATTTTTGTCTTTGGTTCCTAATTTTGCTCAAATATCAATTTCCAGCATGACCTTTGTCAGTACAGTACCATTGCTTACTGTAGTTATTGACTGGAAGTTTACTTGTTTTCATTGAATAGCACTTTCATATTGAAGGGGGAAGGCTTGGGGAATCCTCTGGAGAAGGTACTTTATAATGCAGTCAAAAGCTATGCCTGTGTATCCCTTAGCTTCTCTCTAAGATCATGCAGCAATACACAAGGAATAGGTTTTGCAGAGTCTCTATGTGACAAACAGACATACTGTCTTTTATCTTATAGAAGATGAGCAGAGCTTTTGTGGTTGGTTTTCCTCTGCAGCTTTTAATCCATGAGTCCCATTTCTTCTTTTCCTTAAATCTGAGAAGTTGCTGCTCTCAGTAGTAAAAAAGCTACAAATTCCATAATGAAAGGCCAAAAAAAAGAAGCTATACAACTAATATGCAGCAGAAGGAAATGCAGTGTAAGTGAATGCACCAAGAGAAAGGAGCGGAAAATAATTCATGGAAGGGAGAGATATTTCTGATCTTGGTGATTTTGATTTGATTTCAGTGAACTGTCAGATCACAAATCCATTGGAAGCTGACCTTTATTGGATTTGGTGCATTTGGAACACCTTTGCTCAAAATATAGTCTTCATCATATAATTTGTGATTTGAGTTGTGACTTTACTGTATATCTGTTTATGTAGCCAGTAGAGTAAGAGTTGAAACAGTGAAGGTAGGAATTTGGATGGGGCAGCTCGCTTTTTGGGCATGGGTAACTTTAGCAAATGTTACAGGAAGAAGTGTCCTATCTATCCAGAAAAATGTGTGCATTTTAAACAGTCCATCTTTCTTCATTCCCCAGTTAGTTGGCTGTTAATAAGCTTTTGCTTTTGAAAGATTTTCCTTTGCATATTTCAGGAGAACTTTTCAAATGCATCTGATTACTTGTTAGTGTGGACTATTTTTTTGTCCAAATTGTTTGCTTCTGCACATTTTTTTACATGTGTCTTTGGACTTGTGCCTGAATGCTTCTTTACACAGAGCTTTGAATTACAGAACATTTTGTCTGAATCATCTCAAAAAGGAAGTATTGATCTCATTGTTGCCCAAATGTAAGAAAAATAAAAGCCAAGTGTACCCTGAGATTTCCACTTTGGGAGGGGGGACGTGGGTGACAAGGCATGAAAGATAAATCAGGCAGCCCTGCTGGCTCTGTAAATGCATAGAAATGTTGGTTGGAGGAGGCCTTTGGAAGTCTCACAGCAGTACTTTGAGCAGCCCTGGATCAAGACAGCCTTGATTTTGTCTTACTGAGGCTTGAAAACCTTAAAGGATGTCTCTCAAGTTGTTTCTCTGACTAACCTGACCCAGTGCTATGCTGCTGCTCTCTTACTGAAATATTGTTAATAGTATCCAGTTGATGCATTTTGTACCCTTTGCTTTATTGTCTGCTGCTTCTGAGAACAGCCTGTCTCCCATCATCTTTGTAACTAACTTTCAGATAGTTCTGCCTTGCTGTTAAATTACTTATTGACTACCTCTTTAACAGGCTGAACAAGCCCTTCTTCATGTGCTCTTGCTCTAAAAACCCTCACTGGTTTCTTTTCCTGCTGTTTACTTCATTTCCTATTTTCAGAAATTACTCTGATTTTATACTTTAATCATGTTTAAATAAGAGTAAAGGGAGTATAAAGCATTGCTTATTATTTTTGTTGGTTTTCTTAGTCCTTGTTTGTAAGTGAGCTGAAGCACATCTGAGAAAAGTGTCTTTTTGTTGGTTCTCCTTGCTGAAGTTACTGGTCATCAGACACATATCAGAGAGAGTGTGGATTGTTTCTTTTGTGTTAAGGAATAAGAAACAAAGAAAGAATTAACTATTTCTCAAGGTAACTTCCTCAGAAGCTAGGAAAAGTTCACATTTTTCTCAGATCCTTTTCTTTCCAGATGTTTCAGGAGCATAGGGACATATTGACTTCATTTTTTGGAAGAACAGTTGAATTAAGAATCCACAAATAGTATGTCCAATGCAATAATTTTTGGTAGGAAATTTTTTTGGTTGTTCCTCATTCTTTAAACTGAAGCATTTTAGTTGCAACCAGAAGTATTTCTAGTAACAAAAATACTCAGTGCTGATTTGGATAGATATGTATTCTCATATTTATAGTATTTTAAAGAATTCTGGCATTGCTTACAAGAACCATCTAGAAGACTCATAGTCTTGGTGAATTATGGAATGCACATTCTAATGTATCTGTTCTCCAGTGACAGATAATTTAAATTTGAATGTGAAAACAACATTAAATGTTTATTGACTAGTAGAAAACTTTAATAACTTTTGAAATCAATCCCAATATCTTAATCATCTCATAGTGCTTGTTTTCATAAAAACTATGTGCTGCCTTTGTGCTGGTTAAAAAAGTACTTACTCCACTGTTGTAAGAAGAATATATGTTCTTTTAAAAAGTTTTAAGGTATGTTTTGTTATTGAATGTCTTGCATAGTGGTTTTTTTGCATGATGGTTTTGAAAGCTGAATGATACTACTTTTTGTGAATAACTTAGCTTAGTGTTTTCAAGAATGGTATTTTATTTCCTTGGTTTCCATTCAGAAAGCCAAATTGTAAATTGTATGTCCAATGAAATTTAATGGGTTTTTGAAGCTTCCCTTAGTGGGCAATATGAATCCTCAGATATGTACTTCTTGATGAAGAAGTTCTTCTTTGTTCCTAGGTTGAAAATGAGTTTCATCCTTTGGTTTTGGTTTGACTCTTTAGTTGTGTTGTTATTAAACTTGTACGTGGGCAATACAACAATAAACTGTCTTCTTGCTTTGTTAATCAGAATGATGTGGAACAGCTGGCTTGTGAATAAAGTGCTTGATTTAGTTGTGGAGCCCAAATCCGAGCAAGTCTGAGGAAAGCTCAAAATAATTTCATCATTTAAATACTGGTTCATATTATGCTTTTATTTGTCTATAAAATGGTCCAGGGAACAAGAGCTGACTGTTGAGATGCTTAAAAGCCTTTTTTTTTGACAGTTTTTCAAAGGAATTTTTCAAGGGACATATTCAAATTGTCTTCCAGTAGTGGATAACTGTGACATCCATAATCTAAAATTTACAGATGGGGTAAAGCTCAATAATAATTATAATGTTAGAGTGGTCAAAAAGTCCATTTGATTTTATTGTCTCCTCAAGTAAGGCTAAATAGTATGTTCTTTCCACCCTCGACTTTTTTTCTTTCTTCATGACTTTTATGTAAGATACGTAGTTTAATTTCTCAAGTATTTTGCTATTAAACTAAAGGTCGTGTGAGAATCCCTGGGCATCGGCTGTTTCCCAAGAATGTGACTCCTGAAAGATGGTCTGTTGTAACATACTGCTTCTGCAGCCATGATGTGCTGCATGTCAGAGTAAATTAGAGCACAGCTTATTCATTCTCCTGCTACATCACAGGAGTTGGGATTTTGAATACCCATTACTCCTTATTCTTCAGAGTTCATTAATAGTTTTGGACCATAAGTAAAGTTCTAGGTCACTGGCCCTTTCCCCGTTAGTGTTAATGGAGCCCTTTTTAAGTCTACTGGAATGTGAAGAATGAAGTTTTACTTCCCTTTTTGGGAACTCCTAATTTTTGCCAGTTGTACGATTACTTCAAGATTCTGCATTGCTTTAAGGAATAAAGGAGTATCACTAATTTATTTACTATGAATAATTAGAATTTACAACACAAAGAAATGACATTTAAGCCTTAGCCTTTGAGGAAGCTAATTATCATGTATATGAAGATTCCCTAGAAGATGGGAACTGAATGCTGAGAAGCCTTGTTTTAATGAGACTGGTTTAAATTCCTTTTTTTATGTTAAGGCCTGTCTTTATTCTGATGCCCTACTCATAAGCTGAACAGAAAAGTGGGATTTGAATGAACAACTAATAAATTACTTTAAGCAAGCATGTCTCAAATCATATTAAAAAAAATTCAGGAGTTGAATTTGAAATTAACATGTACAATTCTGGTCTTTTATGTAAAATTGTCTTTTCAAATGTCAGTATAAAAGTAGCAGCTTTAAATATTGTAGGATTTTGCAAAGTTACATTCCATAGTAGTTTTGAGAAGTACAAACAGGTTTAACTTGGTGTAAAAACTATATTGCAATCAGTATATTTTGCTTCCCCAAAACTCCTTCACATTATCTTATTAAAACAGACTTTGCATGTTGATGGTTGTGGTTTTTCAAGGAAAAAGATCAGGAGGAGTGAGAATGTTCTCTTTTGTGTGTGTGACTGTATCCAAGTTACTATCCGTAACCCAGGTTTTGTTCTGCCGCAAACTAATTTAAATCCCCCTAGGAATGCACAATATCCTTGCCAAAGGGTTTCACCAAGCAATTGAATGCTGTGTTTCAAAATAGGCATTCTTTACAAATACTTCTATTAAAATTTTTGTCTTTAGGAATAGACTGTAGCAGTGCATGTGCTTTGTGGCAAGTGGAGGTAAATGTTTAGTCTGTGCTGTTGAATAATTAAAAGTTCAGCATGGGCAGCTTTGCCAGGAATGTTGCACACTGGAAGGTGAGCATATGAAAAAAACACGAATTAAAGCACTGTAGGATCGTAATAATAAAACAAACTGTTGGATTGATTAAAAATACGAACAATTATAAATCTTGTCTCTTATTTTAGGAGTGTATAAATAAGTTATGTATCAAAGCCAGCAGAGTCAGATAAATCCTCAGTGTTTCCAACACTTGGCTCCACACACAGATAAACTTATCAACCAGTAGTTTTCAGATCTTTCCTGTGGAAGTGTGCAGCAGCATCTCTTACTGAGAACTGTGACCACTGCAGATTGGGTCAGATCTGTCCTGCTTTCAGTAGAACCTGCATTTATCTGCCAGGGAAGATCCTCAAGGGACCAACTGCTTTAGACTTGGGGTTTTGGTCAGTCATCAGCTGTGATGGTCTTAGTACTGGGTTCTGTGCCTCTTGTGTACCTGTCTCACTTAAGGCAGAGTTACTAACAGTGGGTGTGCCATTAGCCCATTACAATGGGAAATAAGGGGGTTGTTTCAAACAGTAGGTTTGAATACTTTAAATGGATGTTTTCAGTTCCAAGATCTGGTAGCATGGGCATGGCCAAGCGCTACATTTCATTTGGAGGACCCATCTGACTTAAATGTGCAATTCTTTTCCTCGAGCAATTATTCAGTCATAATGTAAGTCATGTTGTGTCTTTCTGGTTATATTGGTATTCCTATGCAACATTGATGAGCACTTGCCATTAGGAGTACATGTTGAAGAAATAGTTCTGTTTTCTGCCCAGTGGAAACAAGTGTAAGTATTCACATTAAAAAAGGTTTTTCTAGGGAGTTGGTTCGTCTCCAGTAAGGATAAACAGTTGAAAATGATCATTCCAGATAACTTGCTCTCAAAGCAGTTGTCCAGAGTAGTCTCTCATCTGGTAATACTGATATCTAAGAAACCTTGGAATACTGGAGAAGTTTTCAGAGAATTTGAGTATAAAATTATTGTAATTACAAAAGTGATTCTAGGTTCATAAAACTAGATCAGCAGATGTTAGCTAGATAGGAGTCAATTCCAAGTAAATTAGTGGGAGATCTATTTTAATTAATTTTCTTGACTAATGAACAGGCAGTGTAATTTAGCAGATCTTTTTTCCCTAGTATTTTAACTGAGACCAACACAGAAGTCTGTTGTAGTTATCTTGTAAATAGGTTGTGTTAGCAGGAAGGCAGAGGTTGTAAGAAAGCTAGTAATTTTGATTACACTAACAGGGAATGTAGATGTGAACTAGTTTCTTCAGTAGGTGTGATAGACTAATAGTAATTGAAGTTAATACTCTGGTGCAGTCAGTTGGATAAGGTCAAGAAGGGAAAAGTGTAATTTAGGAACCAATATTCTGTGCTTGGAAAAAAAGAGCCTGTAATCAAAGTAACATAAGAGCAGTTGTCCTTATTCAGGGAAAACACTCCAGAAACATCACAATATCCTTTCTTCAGAGGGATGAGTGAGAATGTGTTTGAAAGCAAAGCAGATGTGGAACAACTTTTTTTATTTCTTTTTTTTTTGACTGTTACTTTCTCAGATTTGAACTATATTCTGCTTAGGGGAATTCTCGATGTGTACCTATGTCTTCTGATGAAGAGCCAGTGTGCTGCTATCCTGTACGTGTGAGAGCAGAATTGCCCTGCTGCTTAGGCTTGTTTCTCCCAGTTTGCAGTGCAACTGCAGGTGGTTTCTGTAAGATGTATGCATGAAGGTTGGTGAGGATAGATGTATTCTTGGTGTGGTTTGTTATCCTTATTTGTTGTTTCTGTTGCCACTGCAACTCTTCCTGCAAAGAGTTTACTGTTGAAAGCTCCTAGAAAATAAGGCTGCAAGGAGCCTTGAAGACCTGTCTAGTTTGTCATCTTGTCCCAACAGCATTCTTACACCTGTGTTGATCCTGATATTTATCTTCCATTGATGTATATTTTAAAACCTCCAGTGATGAAGATTGTTAGATTGGTTTTCTAGGCAAACTGCTCTATGCCCCTTTCTGGATGTGCCTTTTTGTATGTTGTTGGGTTTTCTTTCTGTAATGTGCTTGTTCTTGCAACAAAATCTTACTAGGTTGAATGAAATGCATAAGTGAGTCAGTCTTCATCCTATATGCAAAATGTGTTTTTGTTTTTGCTAACCCAATTGTTGTTTACAATGTGAGCTGAGATTTTGGGAGAAAACCTTTATTACAGCATTTTGTATCAGTAGCGAATGACTGTTAACGCCTTTGTGGGTGCTTAGTATGAGAATGCATAGATGTACCTGTATCTTGCTTCACTCTCCACAGTTTAGAAACAGTGTTCAAACACAAACCATAAATAGAGAAGGAGCTACAGAAGAGAGTGAGAGCCTTTCATTATCCTAACTCCATTTAATAAGATACTACATTTTATAGAAATAAAAATAGCCAGAAAAATCCTAGGCCCCACTTATATTCCAGGCATAAACTACTGCAGCTAAATTATCAATACCTTCTTTTTATCTTTACAAGCCATGTAAAAATAAGAGAATACTAAGATCCTAGCAGCATAGGGCGTAGTGCAGTACCTGTGTTACGATCCTTTGTGGTCTTGTTTTTAATGGATATTTTTTCCTGAAATAACTTGCATATGTTAGCAGAAGTCACTATGTGAGGTATGCTATGTATACAAGGTATACATATTTTAATATGTTTCTCTATATTGTGCCAAGAGAGGGGTAATTAATTTCAAATTTCACATGGAGTTAGGCCAGGTCCTTGTGCTGTCAGTTGTGTTTGTGCACCTTTTGTAATAATAAGGCGAGTGGCAGGTCTGAAGATTTTTGGGATTAATTAAATTAATTTACAGTGGGATCAGTTCCTGTACAGGTAAACGTGCCAAGACAGAAGGATGGGCAGTGCAGGTGTCAGGATGAACAGAAGATGAGACTGGGCTGCTTGACCAGACAGTAGGTGTTTCTGACTTCATGCTGTTTGTGTTGGACAAGGTAGGTTAAGTCCAGCTTGTTCTTGTCTCTCTTTTCAGCTCGTTTACATTTGTGTTGCAGTATTCTTTGAGTTGCAATGGTTGTGCTGCATGTGGAGCCAAGAAGAAGAATATGTGAGAAGGAGTGTGTTAATCCAGTCTTTGACTTTTGATGGGCTTTTCAGCTAAAGAATGTTAACACAGGGCTGTGCCATGATGTGGTACGGTGGTGAAACTTCCAGTGGTAGGATGGATCAGCTCTGCAGCTCTGTAGTAGTTCTCCTTTTTCAACTTAGAGCAATAGTAGCTGTGCAGGTTACAAGGGGAAGACTGTTCTGTAGCACATACAGCCTGAAGATTCAAGAAGTCACCTGGGCCTTGTGTTGGAGCTCTGAAGTCTGAATCAGTAGTTTGTTTCCCTCTAAAAATAGATGGAAATAGATGTTTAGTGTTATCAGGGTCACTCTTTATATCCCAAAATAGTTAATAATGTTAAATGTTAGTACGTGCTTTTAGATTAATTTCTGTTGAAGCCCTATTTCTCTGGATTGAATTGCTGAGTTTTAATTTTGTGAGACTTCATCCTTTTCCACATCCAGACTGCTTTAGATCCTTGCTTTTACCTGACTTGTCTGTGCTGGTCCTGGTACCTATTTGATCCTGTAGTTAACTAGACCAGGGTGTACAGGATACTGTTCACTTTTTGTAGAGGTACCTTTCTGTTAGGAAATTATCCTGGCATGATTTGCCGGTGTCAGCAGAGGGGATGCAGAGGACTGGTAGATGCCCTTGTGCAGGAGCAGGAAGGAGGGAGAGTTGGACTATAGCTAAATGGACATTTGCTGATTTGAGCTGTTGTGGAACCTCAGCCCCTGTTCATTACATTGTTAAGTTTCTTAGGAATCTTGGGGGAGGAAGAAGTCTTGTTTTCTTGGCTGGAAAAAGCAGTTGCAGGGGGACATGAAAATAAAAAATAGGAAGTGGAAATAAAATCAAAGCAATGCAGAGTTATTTCAGGGTTGAAATAAAGTTTGGCTCAACTTTGGGATGAAGGTTCAGTTCTGATTATATCTAGAGTAGTTTCCTTTCTTTAAATTGTCTAGTCCTCTCACAGAGTTAGTCATAGATATGCAAAGAAACTTTGTGTTTCCACATTGTTTTAATATTGTTTGTGAGACTTTAGGATTCCTTGCTCTTCCAGATCTACAGCCAAGAATCATGTGGCAGGGAAGGGAAAGAGTTTTAAATATTTACTGAACAGAAAGCTGTTTATGTAAAGCCTTCTGCTAATTTTTGTTTCGTTTAGTGCAGGTGCTAAAAGGTTAATAGCTACCCTATCACATCTATTGTATGAAGAGATTCTTCTCTACCCTAAAGCAATGTTAATTTCCATTTAAGGAAGAATGTCTGCAGGAGCCAGTGGTATTTACTAACTGCGCCTGTAAAAACATTCCTTTTCACCCTCAGATGCTCACTCAGCCTTCTGTTTTCCAAGCGACATTATTACAGGCTTTAGCTTGTAGTCTGAGAAATTAAAAGCATGTTTTAATAACGTGAACAGCAGAATCCTCATCCCTGACTCCTCCTTGGATACTTCTTTGCTTGCTTTCCTCTGGTTTGGATTGGACTATAAGTGTAGCAGTGGGTGGGGGGGGATTTATTTTGTTGTTTTTGCGTGTGTGTGTGTGTGTTCTCCTTTTAACAACGTGAAGATCCCTACTGGAGAATCAATTTATATTTGAAAGGGTTTTTTTGTCATTAAGATTCTTTAAATCAAGGGGAAAAAGGTCTGGTTTTAACTATCATTTGGCTGTGATAGGTAATTATACGAGACAAATTGAATGGAATCCCATTTCCAGTGTTGTCAACTCATGTAAATTCCTCTCCTTGTCCTCTTTGGTCAGAGTGACAGGGCTCTGCACAGCAATGGCTCAGGGCTGCTCCATGGTAACGGAATGAATGCTTCTACCCTGTCGTACCTACAGGATGCGTGTAATTGTTTACCTTTCTTTCACTGAGGAATGGTAAAGCTTGAATTACCTTGTGTTTACCACAGTTTGGTCTACAGAAAACAATGCATGTGAACAGTTACCATGGCCAACATGATGCATGTTAATTTTGCATCAGTCTTAACCTTAACCTCATGCTTTCATTACACAAATAGAAGGGGGGGAAGGGGTGTAGCCTTTCTGTTCTGTGCCTCAGCAAGGGAGACTCTTGCCAGTGCCTTGAGTCTGGAGCACAGAGCAAACCCATGTCACCTTGTAGCAAAGTTTCCCAGTCACCAGTAATGGGCAGATTTTTGAGTATTTCAGAAGAGAGGGCTTTACCCAATATTCCTATTTTGAAGTTGAGAAATGCATGTTACAGTTGATGTTACAAATCAAGATAATAAATGCTTTATAAGCTGAAATCTTAATGATTTGCTTGAGCTGTCTGGTGACTGGCTCTTTGCTTGAACTATCTTCTGTGTCTAGATGGGGTGACATACAAATAATTGATTGCTGAAGACCTGGCCAACGCTTACACTATATTGTATACAAGTAACTCTATAGCTAAAAAAACCCCCAAAACTTTACCAGTCACTCAACAATTAAAATAACAATAATGGAAAATGGCCTTTTTTGTATAAATTCTGCACTTGTGAGTAAAAGCTTTTATTTATCCAGCATTTTCTGTGCTTTATTTATTCACGCTTTGTTCAATCAGGTTTGATTTCCTGTAGAAATAGCATTGCTCTCTTGTGGAATGAGTTACGGTAGTGTAAGGTTCCAGTGAGTGAAGTTGTTTTGAACTAACTGTGTGACGTGACTCATTCCTCCCATTATGATCCTATACTAGGATTTCCTCACACCTGGATGGATTTGGTTTTGTGTGTATGCATGTTGTTCTCTGTTCTGAGGTCATCATATTCAAATGCTACTTTTGTACTAAGGTACTTGAACTTGCTGATACTGTTTAGTGTGCAGGTGAAATACTCTTTAGTGGCAAAGTCTTGCCTGTTTGCATGTTCCTACCCTGAAGTCCTAGTTTTTCTTACCTACTGGAAGTGGAGTGTGCCCAGCTCTGTCTCAGACCTCGTAATCAAAATATGAAAATTTTTGGATTCATGCTGCAGGGAAAATTAGGCAGCCCACTCTGGACAGTGACAGAAAGACCACAAAAAATAAGTACCTTATGTAGTTTTGCTTCTCAGACCAGTTGAAACAAATGTGTCCTTTGCTTGCTTGCTTATTTTTGCTGCTGTAATATCTGTTTACTCGAGTAACTCCTCTCACCAGGCATCAGCTACTTGTTCTTTCTGTGAGCCTTTCCCACAGCTCTTTCTGTCTCCCACGCTTTCTGTTCTTCACTCCCAAGTCAATACCATAGTTCCCTTAGTTCCTCACAGAGCTTTTGAATGGGAAGAGTCAAACACCTGCTGAGATGGCTCAGGGCTGCATACAGTGCTGACTGCTTAGGTGGAAGGGTAACTGCCTGTTTTGTCTTGAATTACTGTGGCAACTAATCTGCATATTTCACTTGTAGCAAACTTGAGTTAACCGCCTCACATTTGTGCAACTTTGATGTCCTAAAGAATCTATTCCTAAGTATTAATTACTGTCTGGAAGACAACATGCACACACCCAGCAGTAGTGACTTCAAAAAGATATGGGTACAAAAGATCTGTGATTTCTGAGTGCAGTTTCCATAAGAAGCAAGGATACAAGTAGCAGTAACAAAGACCCTTAGGCTGTTAGCACATGAGATTGCACTATGAGAACCTGGACTGGATTTCCATCAAGATCCTTGGACATTGATATATTTATTAAAAAAGTGCTGGCAATGCTCTCAAGGAAGAGGACTTCCCTCCAGATACAGAGCTGAAGAGTGATTTTGGAAGTCTAGGTTGGGAAACAGCTTCACAGAATTGTCACTAGGATTAATTTGTTGGTATAAGGTGTTCTCACAAGAAATAGTTAAAATATTGACTTCAGCAACAGCTTTAAACTTTTTTGATCTTACCTGGTTATATCTGTCCTAGGGATGCTTTGGTACCACAGATGTGCTTTTTCTGTTTGCAGTTTCGATCAGTGCTGTCTGTTCCTGACAAGAGTGCTGAGTCCATCAATAGTTCTTGTTTATTGACTTGGAAATCAAATTCAAACATTTTTTTTTTCATCCAGATAAGTGCCCATCCTATTTGAACTGCTTTTTCAGTACTACTTTTCCTTTTCTGCCCCACAGCTGAATGTGGAGTCTGTCTAGTTAGTACATTTTATCTAGTTAGTACATTTACTTGTATTAGGACTGAAAAGAAGCATGTGGGAGAGCAGAAAATCTATTGATGTTTTTATCAGTTTTTTTGTAGATTGAGAATATCTCACTCCTAAATGAGAAGTATAGTACAACTCTCAAAAAAGTATTGTGCCAAAGTTTTCTTTTTTCCCTTTGGGATTGGTTCTGGGTCTGTTGTTCTGGCTTGCCTGTGCTCAGTTGGTTTTCATCAGCCTTTTTGTCTTTGTTTAGTTTGACCAATCCCACACCCACTGTATGTAAACATTGAGTGAGATTCAGTGAGTAGAATAAGAAAAATGACAGCTAGCCCATTAGGCAAGAGAGCAGAATCCTATGAAGGCACTGCATTAAAAAAAAAATTAAATATTGATATTCAGACAGCATAAATGGCTACGAACTGCATACTTTAGGGGACAAGATAGTTAGAAATATAGTTCTGCTGATTAACCTGTTTGGTCTCCTTTTAGAACATTCTTCAAGTACTGATCTCATGTTTATTTCTCTTCAGAAGCACCATAGATGTACAGGGGGAGAGAATATTCTTCTGTGTTATATGGTCACATTAAAAGGAATCATTCTGTTTTGAAAATAGTATGCTAATCTTCTCCAAGATTTTTTTCTCTCCCTGTTTCTATGGCTTTGAGGAGAAGGATGCTCAGTCTGTATGGTCTTTTGCTACATGACAATAAATCTTTCTCTCATTTGGAGCATTGTTTCTGTTTGCTAAGTTTTGTCAGAAATACATGGCAGTGAAAGTCAAAGTGATGGTGGTTACAGACTTTTTTACTCCATTATCTGCTGTTTGAGTGGTTTTTGTTCAGCTGTTGTTTGTATGCCCTCTAATACCAACATCTCCTAAAATCTTGCCTAATACAGGAGCAGGTTTAATAGAAAAAATAGTGTAAGCTGGCATAAAGTGTGTAAATGGTCACTAGTTTTCTATACATCCAGGAAGAATTCTCTTTTCTACTCTTGCAGTCTGTGATTGTTGTTTCCTAACATCTGTGGCATGATGCAAACTGATAAATATTTCTTCTGTGAACAGTGCAAATATTTTTAACAGAACTCTCTTTTTCCCCCTGGCTGAACCAGGCAAACTTTGTTTTACTGAATTCCTTCTGCTCAACCACTGGGTTGCCATCTTTGTTTCAGATAGGATGCATCATTGCAGAATGTTAATTTGGAGATTAATGAGGCTGGTTTGGTGACTGACTCCACTTCTGTGTGTGTGTGATTTTCGGGACCGTTTCTGTAGCTTTTAGATTCATATGTTCAACACTATTAGTGATTTCTGTGTGGGTAATGTAGTTTTTGTTAACTCTATACCAGATGTCCACCATCAGCAGAGGAGGGAAAAGGCATGTTATGATCAAAATAGAAGTAAGGAGTGGTGTGCAAAATTTGAATGAGGAGTGGGATGTTTATTTTCACTCTTAGCACACAGAGATGTGCTATATAAGGACCTTAGACTTCTGAAAGTCAGATCATACCAACAGCATTAGGAGGATTTGGCTGCTTTTTTCTTAGACCCTTTATTTTATGTTGATTTTAATTTTCTTTTGAAGAGCATGAGATTGGGATTTCTTCTGGATGAGTCATAATTTTATTCATATAATAATTTCCCCGTGGAACAGGTGTAAGCAGTTGGATGTCATTGCATAAGGATCCTCTGTCATTGTTGCTGCTTGATACTTCTGTTCTTAGGTGTTGATCAGTCAGAGAAGCTCTAAAATGCTAACTGTGAGTTCAGCATTAAATAGTTTGGTGCTTAATTCTGATAATTTGCCAATCCATAATTTTTATTATGTCTCTCTCCCTTCTAGAACGATTTTAATAATACTAGATAGCTTGTCTTTTGCAAGACAAGTTTTCTTGTATCCCTGGAATTCTATTCTGTGACTTTCTTATGTACTAAGTAGTTAAATTAAGCATAACCACCAATCATTCTTGACAAGCCTTGTGATAAAGGATTTTTTGGCGATTAGTTTAAGTTAAACATTTGACTTTTGAACTCATTCTTGTGGTATGCTTGAAAACACTGGTGACCAAACAGTGTATTTTGATGAATAACAAACTGCAAACATTGCTGCTTTTTGTTATTATAATGAGGGATAATTGACATTCTGGTGTTGATGCAGTTGATGTTTTACATAAAGCTTTAAAAGAATTCAAAGTACTTTGTAATTTTGCTCTTAATACAGACAAATATGCTGAGTTTTTTTCCTGAAACATTTCTAAGAGGATTTTGAGACTTTAAATTATGTTTGCTCTGGAATATAATTGAATGCACAAAGTAGGTACTTATAAATTCTTATTATGGGTGAGAAAAGGATAGAGTTAAAAAAAATGTGAATGTGACTTATAATCAGGAATGCTGTGAATTTTGTAGAGCAAGATGTGCATTTCACTGATCTCTATGTGATGCTGGTCTTTTAGGTTGCTTTGTTGGCAGCACAGTCAAGGATGAGCAAATCCTAGGGCTGCAGTCAGCTGTGCTCTGGCCCACCTGCTGGGCACTGACCCATTGTTGTCCTAGGGTCTCCTTTGATCTCAGATACCAAAGATTCCTGCCTTTACTCTTCTATGTTAAAAATCCATGTTTGTGATTATACTAATGGTTGATATTCGACTGCTCCAGTTAGAGATGTAGACTTTTAGCAGTGCACAAAAATCAGGCGGATAAGGTGTTGGGGTTCAGTATTCTCTTCTGGAGTCTGTTAATGTGAGAATCGAAGTCTTAAAAAAATAAAATCTTTATCTGGCTAATTGATAAAACTGTTTGTAGGTTTTAGACAGTTCCTAAGAATAACATTATCTCTTTTGACCTCTATAGGAATGATTTTCAACTTGTAAAGAAAAGCACTTCAGCAAGTGAAATGTAATGAAAGGCTTGCAGAGTGAAAAAGATGCAATTTTTCCAATTGTACTATCATTCCAATAAAAAGATTTTATTACTCTGAACCTGTTTTACTTAAATATTTTCGGTACTGTCTGGACAGTGTAATAAAGGTGTGTTACAAATATGATTAAAATTAGTGTTTCAGAGGAGAGAAGTTATATAATCTTAGAGGTTTGGATTTTTGCTTGGTTTTGATGGGAGGCACAGACAGAAGGATTCGATACTATGCAAAAAAGTAGGGAGATGGTATTTAGCTGATATCAAAGATATTAATATCAAAGATGTTAACTGATACCAAAATTGTGCATAATAAAGCAAGGAAGCCTTTGGTTCTCAGTGTTGCAGTAAGAAGTGTGATTATAGAGAAATCATGTGTAAAATACTCATCTTTTATTTGTAGTTTTAATTTTCCAGGTTTTTCTGAATTGTCAGCCAAGGGAAAGATAATGTTGAATTCCAGAATGTATGTTGCAGTAGTTAATTGCCTGGACAATTTTCTTTCAGAGTTAAAAGCAATTCTTATATCTTGTCTTGTATTTCTACTCTGGGAGCTTTTAGAATATATTTGCATTTAATAGAAACCTTTGCAGTTTTACAATGTCTTGAGATGAAGTTGTGGTAGTGCACTTTGAACTTTTTCTCAGCATGGGGAATATCCTTATGGTAAAACTGATTTTTTAAAATTGTCTTTTAAATTTGTTTGTAGTTGTTTTGGGGAAATGGGAAGACACCTCGATTTGTTGCCTCTCCTGCATTACTACCATAGTTAAGCCAAGAAAGCCCATCAAGAAAACAAATGGTGCTTGTGATGTGGAGTTTCTGTTTATTGCCCAATATGAAGCTGAACATGGGATTTTACTGAGAGTACTTATCTGTTTGCTTATCTTGCTGGACTGGTTAAATATGGTATTATCTCAAGTGCTCATTATTTTCAAAAACGCTGATGTAGTACAACCATTCCTGGAGTTCTATGAAATGAATAGTTTGAATGGGCTTGTATCTGGTTCAGGCAAAAATCAGTTGAGCTAATTAAAACTGCTGAAATTAACGTGACTGACCTTTCATGAAATGAACTGGGAAGCACTCAGTTATGTGCTCGGCCAGCAGAACTCCAAGGCAGGAGCAGGTTGGTGCAGGAAGGGGGATGGGAACAAGGACATTCTGACTCAGCACGATTTCTTGTGGCGAGAGCAGCTTGTGCATACTCATAAACTGATCTGCACAGGACAGGAATACTGCTTCTTTCCAGGGAAAAGACAGCCCTTCCCCAACTTTTGCTTGTTCTTAGCAATGCACAAATATTTGTAGGAAGCAAATCAGTGAATCATTAGAAATGTTCTTTTTACAATGTCTCCTTAAACTGGAGGTGGTGATGTGCTGGAGTGTGGCACTCCAATCTTTGTGGCAGTTTCTTTCCTCAGTCTGATTCTTTTGAAAGCGTCTTATTCTGCTTGTATTTTCCATACTAGAGGTTTACAGAAAAATGTTTATACTACATCTTCAAACATTTACTGAAATCCTAGAAAACCTAAAAAATTTCTGTGGATTCCTTATATTAAGATCAGATGTGGGAATGTCACATTGAATATCTGCTATACAAAACTCAGATGATTTTAATGGAAAATAAGAATCTGAAATGGTATGTGCCTAGTGGCAAAATAAAAAAGCAGAGGAAAGGGAATGGAAAGACAGAATTATATAATGGGTCAGAATTACACCTCGGTGGTTACAAGTCCATTTCTCTTCTGTGCTGACAGAGAAAGTAATTGCTGTACTTATGTCTTTTTCAATGATGGGAAAATACTTTTTACAGCAAAGTGCAGTATTTGAGAGAGCCTGCAACATGAGCAACATAGTAATCCAGTTGATTGAAATGTCTTGGGGGCTGAGGCAGTTTCAGCTGCAGGGCAGTTTGAGAAATCCTAGTTTTTGAAGTGTCTAACAGCACTTTAAACATTTTTAATGTTTTCAATAATAATAATGTATCCCCCTCACCCACAAACTGAAATGTGTTTTTATTGATTTTTATTACTTTAAAATTTAGCTAAGAACATAAATGGCAGTAACAATAGCAATCAATAATTGAAGTGCATAAGCAGGATATTTTCAATAAGAAAGCTTATTTCATCATGAGTTAAAACAAGTGGATTTCCTTTTTAAGGCTAATGGTTATTGAAGGAAAACTTAATAACTTACTAAAAGGCAGTAAAAGGTTTAAATTTTGTCAGTGTTACTGTGTTGGTTTGTGCTCGGCCTGCATTTTGTAAACATTATGTGAGCTGATGTGTCTGCATGTTTGGAAGGGGAACATAACCTTTGTGTTTGGGAAACCACAGCCCCTGACAGTGACTATGAATCTGCTTTAGGGCAGGAAGGCATTGGCAGCCCTGGCCAAATGTGCCATGCCAGCCCTGGGTGGTGACTATCAACCTGTGCTCATGACTCTTCCAGCCCTTCTCTTACAAGTAATAAACCTGGTGCTTCTGTGGTTCTAGCCACTCAGAGTTGTGCTGGGCTCAGCTGGTGTGACACCTGCTGCAGTGAAGGGAAGTGGAGTGGGAAACAAGCCCCCATAGCCTTTAAAACAGAGATTATATGCTCTGCATTAGATTTATATAAGCTGTTTTACCAACTATTCCATGCTTGGGAAGAAGGCCTTTAACCTAGGAAGTATGGATTTTTCAGGGTGGTTGAATACCTTCCAATGGTATTGATTTGCAGACTTTGGTAATCTTGGACCTTCCTGAGAAGAAAGGCAAGGGTGGGAATGGACATTGCTGGCAAATCCTAACTGAAAATATTTAATTTAATATTATGTGGCTAGAACATTCATATCAGATTTTGTTCCTGTTCAAGAACGTAAAGAATAGTTAGTAGCAGGTGATCTTATATTAAGAGAGAAGAACATTCTTCATCACAGATGTAATTGTATTCAGAGAAAAAAATTTATATGGAATGCTCATTGTCTTTGGAAAGCTTACGAGAAGTACTATTCGAAGGAGAGAATTGGTGGAGAAAGGTACATTTATCTGCTTAGTCACTGCTAAGACTTTTTTCCTACAATGTTGATATTTGAGCTTAATTTTTCTCCTTAAAGAATGTTTTTCCTTGAAAATGCAACATTGTTTCCATTCTCTGTCATGACAACTTGTAGACCGGAAGACCAATCTGAAAATGTTTCTGTTTTTCAAACACAGTATCATTCTTCATTTGCATGACACTGGTTAAAATTTATTGATATCTTCTGCGTGCCTCATAGTTCTTTCTGAACAAGGCTGGCTTTGTAAGAGATGAAGATCACTCCATTTCTTGTGGCAGTAGGGCCTTATTTTTTCTTACAGTGTCACTTCATAATAGATTAATAGGATAATGGGATAAATTATGACCTAAGTTTATGTTATCAAAATTTTTAAGTTTTGCAGTTTATAAAAGGTAGAGAATGTGGATTTAAAGATAATTTCCTAAAATATGCCATAACAGTGTTTTTTAAATGCTTTCTTATAAATAGACCCAAAAGAATTCAATTAAATATCTCTAGTTATTTTGTGAGAAAAGACTCATTGAAAGTGTTTTTGAATTGTGTAATGATTTAGCCATAATAACATTCTAAGTATGCCTTTCTTAGTGACAGAAGCAGGTCTGCATCAGTTACATTAAGAGGTCGGTTAGAAGCAGACCTGTGAAATTGCATTAGTGTTGCTGTCATGAGCGCTGCTGTGGAGAGTTTAAATGGCTTTTATTCAGGTTCACTTGTGGAAACATATCCCTTTCTGGTTTGCCAGTTCTCTAGCACTTGTATCACTATAGTGTTTGCTTTGGAGGTGCTGGAGCTAGTTTTTGATATACTTGTGCTATTTTCGGCTAGCAAATAACAGTGGTTTTATTTTTAAAGATACTATATTCCAGCATTCTCATTATATACTTTTGACTAGTTTTGTGTCCTTTGTGTAAGATGATAACAGGGATTGTCAGTATCTGAGCCTCAGAATAGTGACTTTGTTTTTTCTGCATTAGAAATTTCAACTGGAATAATTTGACATTAATCTTTGTTCTCTGCTAGTCCTGTTCTGTGTTTTTCAAGGTACTGTACATTCATCTAGAAGCTTTTTCTGATGTCTTAAACTGATTATTTCCTTGTGTTTCTGTAACAAGGTTTCAGACACCTCTTGTTCTAATGTAGAGTGCTGACAAACAGCTTGTGATGTCATGGTCAGATTTTTTTTTTTTAGGCTTTATCTGCTTTGTTGATCTTCTAACCATAAGATTGTGGGGTTTTTTTCTTTCTATAAATATATGTACATTAAATTAATAGACTGATCTAGACATAGCTGACTTAGCCCAAAGCTGGGTGAGTCCTCACATTTCTGCCCTGGCCTTAATGTGGCTTTGAGCTAGAGCAGAGGCAGTAGTACTGATTATTTTATGATTTACTTGCCTGCTTACTTTTCTTGTCTCTGGCCTGACAGCAGTCAGTACTTTAGAAACTTAATCCTCTCAAAGCAAGTATTTCAGCAAATCTAGTATGAAACATTTATATTGAAGAATCAAAACATTACATATAAGTGTGAACTGTGAGTAATTAATGACTATCCAAGTAATTTAAAAATTACTGATTTTCAGTGGTAAATTTTCAAAGAAAAAATGAAAACCAAGGGGACCAAAATTAAAATGGGTGATTGAGAGTGACACTTCAACCTCAGCAGGGTGCCACTATGTCAAAAAAGATCAGCAGTTGAGTGAAGAGTACAAGTAACATTTTTTTCCCTTTTCTGGATTTCCTGAAAGTCTCTTATGTATAAAGGTTGCATATGGCAAACAGGGTTGTAAAATCATTCCAATGGAAGGAACTTCAGGTATAGTCCAAGCTCCTGTTCACAGCAGGGTTAGTACTGAGCTTGCACAATGTTGTCTAAATGTTTGTCAAATTGGATCTTGTTTTGATTATTTCTTACTTTTGTGATGAAGAAAAAGCTGTTAGTTGGAAAGAAAAGCATTTTAACATTTAATTAAACTTTCCTGAAATATAAAATTAATATTGGAAGATACTCACTGATGCATGAATTTTGTGAAGTATGGGAAGCATGTGAGGCAACCTACAAAGGCGCTAACTAATAACTAAATATTTTTCGTTTTAGAGCCTTGATGAGTATGAAGATGATGAAGCAGGGCAGAAGGAACGAAAGAAGGAGGATGCTATTACTCAACAGAATACGATACAAAATGAGAGTTCCAGTGCAGATACCTCTTGCTCGTACTTACTCCAGGTGAGATTGTAACATTGTTCTTTTTGGTATTTTACTCAGATTTAAAACTCATACTACTTTCTTCTTTGTATTTCCTAACAGTAGATTTTACCCTATATGAAAAAACCCCTAAAGTTCAGGAGCTGACACATTGCTGAAAACAGAGTATGAGGTTCCATTCCTCAAACTTGACACTACTGAGATGAAGATTCTGACAACAGATCTTCTGTTTCTGTAGAGGTCTTGAATGTAATAGTTTTGATGTTCGTCATAGAACTTTAGTGAGGGGAAGAGAAATTGGGAGATTCAAGTGAAAAATACTGACAGGTTTAGAATATTCAATTAATTGCAGGTGGACTTCTAAATCAGGACACATTTCCCCAATTTATTTTGTCAATTGACTTCTAATTACTAATTACTAATTCTGATTCTGGGATTGAAAACCAACACACCAACTCCTAGGGTAAACAGCTCTTGCCTTGGTGAAACCTTTTCTCCCTTTTTATTGCTCTCCAATCCCCTGACCACACTCATTCCTCTAGTCCCCTCCCCCTGGCATCAAAACATTGCCAATTATGCCCAGCACACCCCTCCTTCATACTATACCACCTGTGGCAAATGTTCTGTCTCTTTCCTGAGTCTCTTTAACCAGTCTTGTTTCTCCTTCTGTTACCTAACAGCATGTACAAACCCAGCTGTACAAACTGAGGCCATCCAGCTCTGCCTGTTGACTCCAACACAGGCAGCAGCACATGCACAGGGAGATAAACATGCAAACAAGCCTAGCACGTGGTGCTCATGGGTGGTTTTCTAACCATCCATAACTAGAGGTGGCATGACCGGATTGGTGGATCTTGATTCACTTTCCTTCTAAAATTTTGCCCAATCTTTCATGTGCTCATGGATGCCTTTAATGTTGAGAAGAGCCTGGGGCAGATATGTCTACAGCATAATTACCTGGAATGTCAAGATCTGTCTCCTTTTGTTACAGTGGAATCTACCATTTTTCATGTTTCCATGTGATTTCAACAAGGTGTCCCAGTGGAAAACATGGGGAGCAACTGCTTCTTCTTTGTGACTGAGTGCTGCAGAGAGAGGATGGCTCCATTCTGCTGCCTGCTCTCTAGGCTGAAGAATTCTATTTTACTTGGTTGTTCCTCATACAGGAGTTACTCAGTAACATTCTCTGCTTTCCAGTTTGACTCTTGTTTGGTACCCAAAACCAGAGCCAATGAAACATTCAGTACAATATGCAGTCATAGAGTGGTTTAGTGGTGGGGTTTGTTTTGTTCTCTGTTTCTTTTCTAATAATTTCTGATACTTATTTGTCTACTGAGCACTGAATTTACTGTTTATGTTGTGTATGCCTAATCTAACATAACATTTTGGAGTTATCTGTGAGTGAGAATAACAAGCTCAGAGGTCAATGCCTGTGTAAATTTAGAGACGTGTTCACCTTTTGTTTCACTTATGTACACTATACTTATGTACATTAAATTTAATCTCTTGTTCCACCTCCCAGTCACTCCCAATAAAGGAGTCCTGCATGTTTTTACAGTTGATCTGTATCTTTTCTGTTCTGAATAGCATCTGTGGACATCTCCTCCCCAAATACATTGAAAGGCACAGGTTCCTGTGACACTCTTCTGGTTGTTCTGTCCACTGTGAAAGCCGACCATTGAGGTCCACAATTATTTCCTGCCTTTTTTCCAGTGATTTATTCACAGGACATTTTCTTTTATTCTAAGAGATTACTTTCTTTAGGAGACTTCGGGGCGTGCCTTTGAAATGCACTGTGCTGTCAGTCAAATTTCTGTCCTGGACATGTTTTTATAACTTAAAAAAGCTGTATTAGATTTGCAAAGTTCAACTATTCTACAAATACCCTGGTGACTCTTCCACATGGTAACATGTTTACTTACTTATTCCTTAATTGTTCTAGACTTACTAGCAACATTTTATCCAGTATAAATAGCAAGTTTACTCCTCCATAGTTCTGTGTTTGTTTTAGAATCTTCTTGAGGATGATGTTTGTTTCCCCCTGGTACTAGGGCAGTTTCAAATTAGAAGTTCCATTTGATCTAGAGTAGTTCAGCTATTACATTTTTTCAGTAACGTCAGTAGTTTCTTCAAAGCTCAGGGAGTAAATAGCTGCCTCATTCTGGCAGGTAACATTTAAAAATTTTTTGTTAAATTTTTTTCACATTCTAACAGTGCTTCTGCTGTAAATAGACTGTTCTCCAGAGGGAGTGCTCTGACTCTCTTACCATTCTTTTCCATGGTGAACATCAACAAAAAGATTTCTGCAAAGCTACTGTCTCCTCTGAGTATGTCTCATATAACCGGACCTGTTGTCTTTGCAGATTCGTCAGGAGCCATCATGCTGAAAAGTATTTATGCTTTTTTCAAGTTGTTTGTAAGACTGTTTCTTACAGTGTTTGCTCTGCTTTCACTTCTTTGCAGATATTCCAAAAGTTTTAATTTTTAGTTTCCCCTAGTGGTATTATATAATGCTTTGGCTATATTTCCATGTCCTCTTTTTTTCATCCATATTTTCTATTTCTCTTGACCAGCAATCTCAGTTTTTGTTTACCAAACTGTCTGTATTAATTGTATCCTACATTTCCAAGTTTGTCACCTCTGTATTCCAACAGCCACTACTTCTTTGTTGACAGAGCAGAGCAGGAGTGTTGTGTTACCGACAATACAGAGGAGAGTCCCAGGTCGTGGATCTGGCAAAGGCCCAGGGTGGCACATGTACAGAACAGATGGAACCTTAGAAAGTTGTAGCTACTAAGACTTAATCAGTTTACTACTGGCTCTGTCAATTCGCTTTTTATTAGAAGACTTAGGACTTGCCCGTTTTGAACAGAATTTGACAGCAGTGTTATTTTAGCTTTGATGACTTTATTTCCTTTTGATTCTACTCTGTGCAAGACTAATATTCTTTTAAAAAGTAGAGCTTATGTTGTAGATGTGAGAACTCATCTTAAGTTGCCGTTGACCAATATATATTTTACTTCCATGTACTAAGCAAAATAAATACATTTCTGTAGTTACAGCTATTTCCCCCCCTTGTCCATTCTTCTTATCATTTCATGAAATTTGTGAATACATTATTTTTGTGAATATGGTAAATAAGATGGTATTGATTTCATATTTGATGAGGAAATATGTTGCTGAATAAGGTTTTCTTTCCAGTCCTTAATCTGATTTTTCAGTTCCGTTTTAATATTGTCAGAAGTTGTGGTTCTCATTTTTTTAGGCAATATGTACATCTTTTGAAAACTCTGGCTGAATTTAAAGTTCTTGATCCAAAGCACAGACATACCAGGTTTGTTTAAGAATAGATCTAAAAATATAGCGGACTTGAGTATTTTCCCTGAAGCAGAGCTATTTGACTGAAATAATCTTCTGGATTATTTTATATTGGCAGTGTAGAAGATGGTAGCTCTGGCAATGTTACAAGCACTGAAAAAACTATTACACTCAAAGAATTTTTTATTTAACTTTAGCAAAAGATAGTATGGAAACCCACACCTCACCAGGTGAATCAACATTAAATCTGCTCCCAGACACAAGTATTATATCTGACTCTGACTTTCTTGCTTGATTCTTACTCCCTATTCTTACTAGGAATAAAATCCTCTTCTTCAGTTGTTCTGATCTTGTGAGTTACAGTACTGTGGGCTACTCCAGTGATGTGTATGGGGATGCAGACTGAGAGAGATAAGTCATATATCAATGAGCTTAGAACTCTTATCAATTAGCTAATAATCTGTAATGCTAAGGACAAGCATAGTTAAAACTACTACTTAAAAGTTACTAAAGTTTCTACTTTAACTAGAAATCTTAACTGTCTGGTAGTTATAGAAATCTAGCTCTTGTTTAGCAGAGATTGCAAAATTGATAATAGTGCAAAACTATTTTATAGCAGTGTCTTTCTTGCAGGTGGATGGAAATGATACATTCAAAGTAGCAAACATGTCTTTATTGAAAATGGTGTTAGTTTTTATGTGCTATACAGAAAGCTTGCATCAAAAAACAGACAAGATTTGACTGGAAAAAACAATTTGTTTAATGAAGATTTTTAAGTCTTTTAGAAGACTTTCTGAGTTCCAGAATGTGGAAAAGATGTTACTATTAGCTAATATTCAAAAAACCTCTGCCGAAAAACACCATATGCAAGGCCTTTGTATCAAAGCATTCAGGTTTGCTGATACCATGGTCATGTGCCTCTTGGAATTCAGTTTTTTGTGCATCTGGCCTCCTAAAATACGCCCCAAATATATGCCCTTCTTCATGTAAGCCTATGGCAATAGGGTTAACATAGCCTCTGTGTCCTTACAAAAGTTATATTTGAATACGATGTGATGTGGGTATCACCTTATGGTGTTCTTGGAAAATTGGAGAGCCAGTTGGGAAGGCTGAGAAGATTAATTCAAAGCTAATATAAAGCCTTGTAGTGGGAGACACATGTATAGCTCTTCCATCCATTAAAACCTTCAAATTACAATTGGCTGTGTTGTGGCAGTTATGCTATAATAATACAGAAGTATTATTCTCAATACCTTGGAAAGGGTTTGAAGTCCTTTGTTTTATGTTATTTCTGGTTCCTTTCTGCTTGCATTTTGTTTCAAATATTATAGTGTCTGTAAATGCTAGTTATGCTGTGCACTGAAGGAGTACACTGCAAAAAAATTATCAGCTGTGAATAATTGACGTTTAAGATATGGGCATTGAGTAAATATGTACTGGCAAAAGCATCAAGAGACAAAAGGGCGTTTGAGAACTTCAAAATTCCTTTTGTCATTGCCATGAGGGTGGGGGTTATTGAGCTCTAGATGTGTGTTTTTCTCCTCACTGAGGAAAAAAAGGATCTTGCTGGATGAGCTGAATCCTTTCCTCTCCCTGAAAAACTTGACCCAAACATGTCAGGATGATTTTTGCTACTAAGGTAACATGGAAATAGGAATCAATTAGAGTGAGAGATACTGATTTTTGTGCCTGTGGGCATGGAAAGAAGAAATTCTGAGTCACTTAGATACTGAACTTCAATCTTTGTGAAACTAATACTCTGAATCCTTCAACTGAAAGGTAATTATTTATAAATACTAGAATGATTTAGAGTATCTTACTGTAGAAAGGGAATGCTGATCTTTATTATTGTCACACAGAAGCAAAATTTGTCTAGTGTATGTCTTAGTTCCGTATTAAGAAATTGGAGATCATAACTATCACAGTTATCTTTTGCATCTGTACTGATTGCCAAAGATCTCTCTGCAGTCATCTGCTAGAAACCTGCCTTGGTATTTTTAGTGCTGGTATGAAACTGGTAGGGGAATTTTGCCTTTCAAACATTTTGAAGCCTAGGACCCCAGTATGAGATGACTCACTCTTTTTTTTTTTTTAGCCATGACAACTGTTTTACTGTACCTAATTGCATATTATGTATTGCTGCAAAGCCCAGGGCCTCATTCAAGACTTTTGCACTTCTGCTGGAAATAGCAGTCATTTTGTTCCAGCCATTAATTTGCTTTGTGTATGCAATTGTAATGCACATTTCTTACTCTCTCTGTATTGGTCTTGAACAAGACCAATGAACAAGAAATTCAAGAAATTAAGATGTTGAGTCTTACAAAATTATTTTATACAAGATACAGCTTTGTGAGACATTTTAGACAGTTAAACATCCACACTGAATTGCAGTCACAAACACAGAATGGATTTGCTAGACAAAAAAAATCACTTCATTTGTAGCACTTAACCTTGTTAGACTGTAAATTGTATTATATTCTTGCAGTAAGTCCAAATTATGTGCATTAGCAGACGAACTAAAGCTTGATCCTAGTACTGAATTCCTGTGGAGCTGTTAATCCAAGACAACGGAAGGCAAATCTGCCCTAGTTTTCAGCTCAGAGCACTGACTTACATACACAATAGTATTGCCATGTCTTGAATTGCTCTCACTCCTCTCTGTAGCAGCAATGCAGTTTTTTGTTCTCTGCAGGAGATTAGCTTAGTGGTAGATGCTTGGATAATCATTCAGTTTAGTGTAGAAATTACCCAGTACTTTTGAAAGGATCCTTCTTGATTGCAGGTGAGGATAGGATGAAATGTCTACATAATTACCATTAATGGTACAGTTATGAAATTGTGTCACAGTAGGCTGGGTTCATTGTAGTAACTTCAGTATGGATAGGTTAGGCGGCAAAGTAATCTAGACTTGATTTATTAACATGACCCTTTAGTTATGCCTTGTGCATTTAGTTGTAAGTCCCTCATTTGAAAATTGAGGGAAAACCACATCTGATCTTTTTTAAACATTTTGTTCTAAAAAAGTTTAACATTTCACCAAAACATTGCAGGCACTTCCTAAAAGGAGCATGATCCAAAGATATTTCTACAGAAGTATAGTTCTGTTTGCTTAAATACCGTTATTTTCTTTAAATGTGACTTAACACATTGAAACTTTTGGAAGCAAGTATATATATCAGCGTTACAAAATTATAAATGTTTAATAGAAGCACCTTATAAGCTTTGCTAAAAGCAATGAATAAAGGTAAGGAATAAAATTCCTTCTTGGCTTTGTGGCAGAGTCTGAGAAATACAGGGATCTGAATTTGTTATATGCATCTCCTTTCAGAACAGCAGCTCAAAACCTGCTTGACACAAGCTTCCCCAGAGTTTTGTACTTGAATCTTGTGCTGAGAATATACTGCCAAATAAGCCAGTCAACTCAAGTTGTACTTTTTGCCTATTTAGGCTTTTCTGGCTTTTCATTTTGCAGCGTAATGTTATACAACATCATTTTACAATTACTCTCATTATCCAAAGTATGTGATAATGATATTCATGCCTATTCATACATGACCACGGCTTTTCAAAGGTGTCTGGTGTCTAGGTTTCATGTAGTTCTTGAAAAGAAGAGCTGTGTGCATGCATTCAAGAGAGTAATTCATCTTTTGTAAGTATTTTGCCGTGATGTTGCTTGATGTTAATTTCCATCCATAGAGAAAATGTGGTTGTGCTACACTAGGCATGCCTAAATGTATTAAACATGTTTTCTTTTCAGCACTACATTTTTTAGATGTTAGGCCAGGAATTATTTTGCATAATAACATTATTATAATATTGGTATTGTTTTTAAAAGTAAGGAAGTAAATGTGATTAAAGTACAGAAAATTGTTAATTATGGTGACGTATATTTGCGTTTAGAAGTCAGAAGTAATTCTGCCATATCAGGTTATGTGACTCTAATATTTGAGAGCTAACTACCAGATAATATTCATCTTGGATTTTCTATTTGCAGGTGGAATGTGATGCACTTCACAGAGATGATACGAAAGCAGTCATTAGTATTCATAAAGCACTTAAGCAATAATAGTGACTGCAGTAGGAAACTCATAAGGAAATCTGACCATATGTCTTAAGTGTTTGCATAACAAACAGTTTTAAAGTGTTCAAATTCAATGTTAAGTATTAAAATATCAGTAATTTTTAAAATACATTTGGACCTTAAGTCAGTTTTGTGTGTGTGCGGTGTTTTTAAAGTGGCAAGTTGGAGGGAATTTGCTGCCCTGTGCCTGTCATGACCTGAATCAGGTGCTTCAGTTACGTCTGCCATGGCTCCCATGGCTTGGGAGACCCAGATGATTTCTGCGATCTGTGTAAGGAAAACAGAAACACAGGAATTTCATGTTTTCATGGTCACACCTGATCAGGCAATCATTCAGGTCATTTCTGGTAATATAGGCCTATATTCAGAGCAGTCTTGAGTATGTTAATAACTAAGTAATTAGGGCACGTGTCCACTTCAGGAAGAGCTAGCAGATGCAAAATTTAGAACACTACTCACAGAGTACTGTTCTTTGTGTTCCCCTTAAGAGATGTTGGGGAAAAATACATCATGGTGTCAGGAAGGGCAGTATCATGATTTTGAATGAAAGTTGCATAGGTCTAGGATGTTCTGACCTAGGATGTTCTGAGTGGGTTGACTTTGCAGTCTTGGTTTGCTTTAATTGTTTTTTTCTGTATGTATTATTGCAGGTTGGGAAACGCCCCACTCTATATAGTAACCTTTAAATTAATCTTCAAAGCAACTTCTGAGTTTAAGAGTAATAATGTTACATGGTGTTCTTGTCTGGTATAACTGGAGCCTTTAACTACACTCCAGGATTTATTTTTATGAAAATGAGATTGCATGTTTTTAGTTACATTGTACAGATTTGTGTTTTTAGTAGAACAGCAATTTTAAAGCAGTGGAGTCAGAATTTCTTCTAGGAATGCGCTGTGTCATAAGATGTTGTTATAACATAGGTTTCTCTGCCAAAATCTTCCTCCATGTGAACAAATTTAGTATATATGTGTCTGTTGGTATAGTGCTGCTGATCCATGCGTGTTCAGTGGGTTTTACTGTGCCAAAGGATCTGCACTTGAAAGTGATTCAGCTGTACTGCATATGCAGTATGCAATACTGCTGCTTCTGGAAAGTGCTTTCAAGTGAAATCGTGGTCCTTTTTGCCCCGAAAAATCAGGAAGCTGAGAGTTAATGATGTGAGACCAAAGGGAAAGAGGGTGGCTGTAAATTTCCTATGAGCCAGACAAAGTTGCTTGGCTAAGCAACATATAGCCTTGAGGATGCAGTTTGGGCATCCCTACTCTGAGTCGCCTGACTTCTCCTCTTGGAGGAAAATACTGACTACCAAGATTTATCTTCCTGACAACTGATCAAGAAGAGAGATATTTCGATTTTTTGTGGAAGGCATATTTTGTGTTCAGTGCTTGATCACTGTCAGCATAAATTTGATTACCTTTGATGGCAAACTTTGCTTTTCTTAGAAAGAAATACAGAACTATTAACACTTTTAACATCTGTATTCAGTAAAGTTGAATTTAGTGGATAAGTGATTTAAGCTTAAAATTTTGTTTGATGAATGCATTTCACTCCCAGTAAATAGAATTAAATGTACCCCTGAAGCCACTTAAAATTGAACATTTGATTTTGTGTGCCTGTGTATGTGTGCACAACTGTTTGTCACAGGACCTGCATAAAAACTAAAGCTGAATCAAGCCTGTAACTTTGAAGGCTTCCTTCCTACTTTAGATTCACAGTTGTGCCTAGGAACCTACAGGGTTTTCAGAACAGCCTGCTCTTCAGGTACTTTCTAGATCCTTAAGCTAAGAAAGTGAAGCTAAGTGTATAGTTATGATTTCTTCCTTGTAGTTTTGCTTAAGTTTGGTGTGATCCTTCCACTAAGATTTCATTTTCTGTGAGCTTTGTTTACTTTTATTCTATTTTTTTTTTCTTTTCTTCAAATGTTGCTGCTATGCACTCAGCCTGTATGAACAGATATTTGGTTTGTTGTTGCCCTGTTTGTTTCTTTCACTATGGGGTTCATGAAGCTCTGCTGCAGAGTTGCACCAGCTCTAGCTGCTGTTACACTGGTCTGGAGCCTTTCTTGGAACCTTTATACAGATGTAAGGAATAAGAAGCAGTTTCTCAAATTCTCAAATAATATTTTGAGTCGCCTAAAGGGGCCTCATGTAAAGGAATTTATTTTTTTTCCCCCACATGTTTTCTGTTTCGGACTGACTTTTTTTTAGTCAGCTGGGTTACAGTGGGTATCTCCTCCCAGTCCTCCCAGTCTCTTTTTTTTTTTTTTGGTTGGAAAACAAGAAAAGGGGTCCTGAAAGTATAATGATAAACTGTAGCTGAGGTTTCTTTGGGAAGAAGAGTCAATTGAGCACATACAAATTAATTGAAAAAGAGGGTCTTCTTGACATATCTACTTGTACAAATAAATTACACAGCCTGACTGATATCAAAAGCTTTTGTGAGGTATAGTAATACCCCTGATTTCTGCACTTTCCTGTGCTTTGACTCTAGAGGGAGAATATTAATTAATACTCTTTTCATGCCTGGATCAAGTCTGAAGCCTAGGTAGCAGTTGTTAGTACCTGCTGGGTGTGTACAGAGAGGGAGGAGGTTCTTTTCTGCGAGAACCAGCATGGAACAAGAGGATCCCTGCTGCAAGGTGGAGAGGGGAGACAACTTGCTCAGTATTGCTGAAAAATGAGCAGAAATGTATACTCTGCACAAATACACAAAGCAATATTTGTCAAATGTTTTGTAACATGTATCATACATTCATGTTATTAATACCAAGTTAGAGAATATCTTAGCAGTAGTTACTCAGATGTGCTGGTGCATTTGGAAGCTGCATATTCCAGTTCCATGGTGGTGGGAGGATGGCTGGGGCAGAATAGCCTGCTTCTCTATCTCTACATCCTTGCAGTCTAGTGTAATTTATGTGATGGCTCTGAAGGGAGGGGGGATCTGTAATTCATAGTTGTTTGGTGGAGACAGCCTGACTATATTTGTACTGTTAAAAAGTGCAAGACCTGGGTGTGAACTCAACTGCTGTACTGCTGATAAAACCCGTGGCTTAATTATTAGCAACATTTTCTGGCATGGTTTTGGTTCATGCTTCCTAATGCTCTCTCTCTTATGTCATACCTGAGGACTGTTTTGAGGAATAATGTACCAGGAGCCAGTCCTCCTATGTAGTATGAACATCACAGCGCCAGTTGTGGCTGCCTGTGCAGTGCTACAAGGACATTACTAGCCATTGCTAGCTCAGAAACAACTGCATACCTTTAGTCAATACACTGGGGTATGCAACACAGACCTAGGTTTCCTGCTCTGAAAACACTGCTTTGAGTTGTAGTTCAGTCCTTGGGTGATTTCAAATACTTTCATCTGAGGGGAGCCTACAGATTCTTATTTCTTAGGGATACTGCGTTGTCTTTCTGGTCATTTTTCCTGCTCTGCTTTTTCTTTTGAGTCACCTGAGGTCTAGTCAGGTTTTTTCAGCCTGCTGTAATCAGCTTCTTCACAGCTTTGGTTCTGGGTGCCTAACTGCTTGTCCTGATCTCTTTTTCTGACTCTTCAGTGGAGAATATTGCTTGAATATAGAAACAGAGAATAACAAATAAAAGAAAAGCTCTGTGAATTTGTTTAAATGTGTGTTTCTGCTTTCCTTATTTCTGGGGGCTGTTTTCTTCTGGGAGATGCTTGACTTATCTGGGAGTTACTTGTGTTACCTGCATGTATTTATTTAATTATTTTCTCTCACCTTATGTCCTTAATAGATTTCTTCATAGGTACAAATTGAGAATACTTACCTTTCTGTCAGAGCTCTGATTGATTTCCTAGGTGTTCTTGCAGTGTTTTCCCATGGCCCCTGGCTCTTTGTAGGTAGATAACATAGGCAGATAAGTCACAACTCCTTTGGCTTCACAGGAGTAATATCTATTGCTTGAACCCAGGCATTTTAGCACATCTCTTAGTTCTTGTTTGAAGTCCTTTTAATTACATATTGATTAAAGATAGTACACGAGGCTGTAAAAAGTAAAGTTCAGGTTCACAGAGTTGTGTTGCATTTCCATGAAAAACATCTCTAGATATTTTCAAAGGGGTGACACAATTGAGAGGAACTGTCAGCTCCCTCACGGGCAGAGAGGCCCTGTAGATAGACTGTGACAAATTAGAGAATTGGGCAATCACCAACTGTATGAAATTTAGCAAGGACAGGTGCCAAATCCTCCGCCTGGAATGGAAGTCCTGGTTATGTGCATAGACTGAGGAGTAGGAGAGAGACCTGGGGATCCTGGTAGATGGCAAGTTGAATGTGAATCAGCAGAGCCCTGGCAGCCAGGAGGGCCAGCCCTGTCCTGGGGTGCATCAGGCACAGCAAGGGAGAAGATTGTCCTGCTCTGCTCTGAGCTGGGGCAACCTCACCTCAAGTCCTGTGTGCTGTTTTGGGTGCCACAATGTGTAAAAGACATTAAAAAAAAAGCCATTAGAGAGCATTGAGAGGAGAGCCACAATGATGATGAAGGGTACGGAGTGGGAGCCATATGATGAGGAGCTGAAGTCACTTGGTCTGTTGAGCCTGGAGTAGAGGAGACTGAAGGGAGACCTCATTGTAGTCTTCATCCTTGACAGGGGAGGAGGAGGGGCAGGTATTGATCTCTTCACTCTTGTGACCAGTGACAGGACCTGAGGGAATGGCATAAAGCTGAGTCAGGAGAGGTTTAGGTTGGATATCAGAAAAAAAACTCTTCACCCAGAGGGTGTTTGGGCACTGGAACAGGCTCTCCAGGGCAGTGGTCACAGCACCAAGCCTGACAGAGTTCAGGAAGTGTTTGGACCACACTCTCAATCACATGGTGTGATCCTTGGGGTATCCTGTTTAAGAGCAGGAATTGGACTTGATGATCCTGATGGGTCCTTTCCAACTCAGCATATTCTTTGATTCTGTGATTCAGGAATGGAAGGCAAATGATATCTCTTGACTCCTAAGGGAAAATTGCTTTTGGAAAATTTTGATGGGAGAAGAAGAAAGGTACTTCATCTGTCCTTTTGCTGTTTGTCACATCTGCAGTCATTCCTGGTTTGTATTGAGGTCAGATTGCCTTTCAGTTGTTGAGCATTTAGATGTTATCCCACTTTAAGAGCTGAATAATACCTTGTCTGTATTGCAGGAGGTATGTAACTGCCATTTCCAAACAAATCTCAGTGGAGAGTTATACTGAATGTGAGAAGTAGCTATAGTTAATCAAGATGTGATTTAAGGTATAGGAGTTAACTTGATTTGCTGGATGGAGATAGAATCTACCTTGGTATATAAAAAGGCAAGAAAGCCCCAGCAGCAGACCTCCTTCTTCGCTGTGGTGAAGTTGTATTTGCTCATCTCTTGACTAATGTACATGAAACTTTTTAGGAAGCTCATATTTGAATTACATATTAAAATAAAATTGTTTTGATGGCCTTATTTCAGTCAAAATTTAACCTTGCCTGTTGCAGGAATATCATGCAGTAATAATTTCCACTAGTGTATAGTTACATTTCAAAACAGTGTGCATATTCTTCATGTCCGTATATATACCAGTGAGCCCTAACAGCCTGATTCGATCCAGGGGATTTGCTTTAATTGTTTGCAAAACTTTTAAGTAGTGTGTCAAGGGATTCCAGTGAACCTTTTACATAGTCCAGCTGACTCCAAAGTCTGTCCTTGTTTAAAAACAATGTTTGTTAGTGCATTTTAACTAGCAAATTTGTAATAGTAGGGTTGGTTTAACATCTGGAAAACTTCGTCAGACACTTGTAAACACAGACAATTCTATTTATTTAAAGCCCAATGACCAGCTTGTTTATGTAAATCTCTCTGTTGGCCAGATGAAATGCCAAGATGAGCCAGGAGCAAAGAGGAGAGTTAGCCAAGTTCCTTGCATCCTAGTTTGATAGAGATTTAATTGGCAGTAAATTGTTTCTTTAATTGAAACAGTCTCAGCTGCCTTTACTGTGCTTATATATTCTCTTGTGCAGCAGGTGCATGTCTGTGTTAGTCTGTGCAGTGAATCAGATGAAGGAGGTCATGTGGAATGAGAGAAATGTTTTCTTTTTCCTTGTTTTTTTCATGTAGATCACACCCTGTCCTGCATTAATACCATCCACACTTTTGTAGACAAAACAAAAAGGGAACATGACCAATTTTCTGGAGCAATGCTGATGTATGTCACTCTGCAGTAGTTTGCAGAGTGTTTACTAATAATTTGGTTTATTAGTGATGTATATACTGTTAAAAGGTAATGCAAGCTGCCTGAGATCCTGTGCAAAAAGTAATTTTAAAGCTGTGTTTGGAATACTGCATTGAAAGGAGTGTTTGATTTCATCCTTGGACAAAGAACTGATGTTAGTGGATGTCTTTGGCAGCATTATTTTTTCACTGGTATGAAAGAAACCATTAGCATTGTTACGGATTACTTCTTCACTTACTGTTTTTCCATTCAGGATTTCCATAGACTATAAAAAGAATTCCTCTTTCAGAGGGAGACATTAAAATAAACTGATCCCTTCATTGCTCATGACAAATCATTCACTTTTATAGTAACGATTAGATATTTTAAATGTGGGCTAAAACTCAAAGTTAAAAAATATTTAGGAATATGACCCAGATTTGTAAAGAAGTATTTATGAACAAGAATAATCATCTGCTTTTAGGATAACTTTGTCAGAACGGGTATGTCCCTCTTTTTCTCCTTTTCTTTCTTCATTTTCTGCCAACCTTCAGCTCTCAAAAAGGAGAGGAGACAAGATCTTAAATTATAGATGCTTGCCTCATTTTAAGATCTTCTGAATAGCTTGAAATCTTAGATTAATTTTTTACTTGTAGGCATACAATGCTATTTACAGCGTGACTACTTATATTCATTTGCCAGAGACTTTTGGACGGACACAAAACAAATTCCATAAGAGGAGAACAGAGGTAAATAATACGTTTTCCTAGTGCTTTCATCATCACTTTAAGGAATGATTGGTTTGCATTTACATTAGAGATTTCAAAGTAATAAAAGTCATAATTTACCAAATTGGCAATATTAATGTAGTGTTCAGAGGAATTTTTTTTATGCATCAGATGTGCATTTTTAACTTTTTGTTCATATTTCTAACTATTTAGGAATAAAACCCACTAATATTTACTGTAGAAACATCTGTTACAAAGGACTTGTTAATTGACTCAAGGTTTTTATGTTTGTTTTTTTTAACAGGTGTCATTTGTACCAAATGAGAGTATTTGCTATGCACTTTGTCTCTGAGCACTTGTTTGCTTTCCCAGCTTTTTCTGAAGAACTCGCTTTTCTGAATAGTACTGCCAAACTTTTTAAAGTGTCCTGTTGATTTAAATGTACAAGTCTGTGTAATTGCTTTATGTCTTATATTTGCATTTAGTAAATGAAAATGTTTTAGCAAATATGAGGGTACACAGTGCATTCATTGCATCCTTTTAATGTCTAGAGTACAAAACAAGCATCTGATACCTTAAGATTTCTTTGTACAAAGGTATGTATGCTTCACTAGACTGCAATCTCAGGTGCAATTTCTCCCTTTCTCATGATTCTGCCTTTCACTGCAGACAGAGACCTATGTTCACCAGGAAGCATTTTCCTGAAAAAGAAGCTGTTAAAAAAATAAGAACTCAGGAAGATTAGAGCCCAGAGTTCCTACTTTATTGTATCTACAAGCGGTTAGGCAAAATCTAGACCCAATGTAACTCTCCATCCAAGCCGAAAAAGACAATTGAACCACTTGCCCATGACTAGTGGGGCAACTGGGATGTTTCTGAGACCATCAGCACCAGGAGCTGTGCCTGATGTCACTGATGTGGTGTTTCAGTTCTCAGATACAGGGAACATGTATCTTAATGTATTAGATTAAACACTTGGAATCTCTTCAGGTACCTCAGAGTCAAATCACCTCATCAGTCATTGCTGACTGTCTTAAAGCTAAAAATCTTTAAGGCTTGAAGGGGTTTTAGGAAGTCTCCAGACCAGGTCTTGCAGACAAAGCAGGTTACCTGTAGCAAATTGCTCAGGACTGTGGCCAGTTGGGTTTTTGTAATCACCATGGATAGAAATATGTCCCCATCGTCTTTACCCTATCAGGAATTTGTACACGTTGGCAAGATACCTCCTGAGCATCCTATTCTCCTGGTTGAACATTTCCAGCACTTTCAGCTTCTCCTCGTGTGTCAGATGATCCAGACCTTTAATCATATGTCCAGCTTTGCTGGAGTCTCTCCAGTATATTGGTCTCATACTGAGAAGTTCAGAACTGGACCTAGCATGCCAGCTGTGGTCTCACCAGGGCTGAGCAGAGAGAAATTAGAGAATGTGCTTAGTTGGAAGGGACCCACGACTCCAACTCCTGTCCCTGCACAGGACACCCCAAGAGTCACACCATGTGCCTGAGAGTATTGTCCAAACGCTTCTTGAAGTCTATCAGGTTTGCTGCTGTGACCACTTCCCTGCAGAGCCTGTTCAAGTGCTCAACCACCCTGAGATGTGAAGAACTTTTTCCTAATATCTGAACTAATCCTCCACTGACACAACTTCAGGCCATTCCCTCAGGTCCTGTCACTGGTCATGACAGAAGAGATCAGTGCCTGACTGTCCTCGTCCCTTCAAGAGGAAGTTGTAACTGCAGTGAGGTCACCCCTCAGTCTCGTCCAGGCTGAACAGACCAAGTGACCTCAGTGACTCCTTGTGTGAGTTCTCCTCTAGTCCCTTCACTGTCGTTGTAGTTCTCCCCAGGATGCTGTCCTTCAACCTGCTGGCAGTGCATCCTGAGGATGCCATGGGCCTTCTTTGCTGCAAGGGCACAGTGATGGCTTATGTTTGACTTGATGTCCACCAGGATGCCTGGGTTCCTTTCTGCACAGCAGCTGTCCACAGCATGTACTCATGCTTGGGATTATTTGCCCCTAGACTCAGGAGCAGGGCTTTGCATTTTCCGTTTTTTTGGACTTCATGGGGTCTCTCTGTAAGCCTGTTTTTCCAGCCTGTCTGTGTCCCTCTAGATAGCAACACAGCCACTTGATGTATTGTTAACCTCTCATCCAAGCTGTTTGTAGACTGCAAACTTGCTGAGGCTGTACTTTGTCTCATCATTCAGGTCATTAATGAAGCCATTAAACAATACTGGTTCCTGTATCAATCCCTGCAAAGTGGCTGGTGTCCAGCTGGACTTAATGCTGCTGTTCATAACCCTCTGGACCCAGTAGTTGCTGCATCTCATGGTCTAATTATCTGTCCTCTATTTCCACATACATATGTTTTGTGGAAAGGTGTTGAAAGCTTTACTAACATCTAGATAAATGTCATCTGCTTTGCCTTCATTCACCAAGTCCTCTCATCATAGAAGGCTGTCGGGTCATGCGTGGTTTCCCCTTCATATAGCCATGCTGATTTCACCTTACTGTTCTTGAGGATTTGTTCCATTTCCTCCTCAGGGACTGAGCTAAGGACTGTCCTGTAGTTCCCTGGATGATCCTTCTTGAAGAAAGGAATGACATTCCTACTTTTAGTCTTCAGAAACCTCCCCCTGCTTCCATGACCTTTCAAAGATAACCTACCCTTAAGTAAACTTTAAAAATAGCATTGGTACCATTTAAAATTATGTTTCTCTGCCCTTTTAGAGGTAAAATCAGGTTTATTTTTCACAGCTGTGAATCACTAATTTTTAGATGCTGTCATCAATGATAAAAATAGTTATTAGTGTTAAACCAGCAATTTTGCCAAGTTTGTGGGTTTCTTTAAATGGTTCCCATGAATTTGTTGAGTTTTGTTCTGCTTATTTTAGGGATAAAATGTAGTACATATGGCAGAAATTGAAAATGCTTCATAAAATAAAATCCACTTTCAGATCAACTTTTTTTCTATAATACAAATATTTTTTTAAGTGTATTTGCTATAGTACAATAGTACTCCTTGGGTCCTACTTTTTAGCTTGTTTATTTACTTAAAAAGTCACTAGTGTGCTGATCAGTGAAGGCAGTGTAATGTTTTGTAGAATTTTCAGAGTGGATGGAATTTCTCTTGCATCTTGTTTTGAGAGCTCATTTACTTCTTTGCCAGCAGTAAGTATTGTAAGTAGACAGAATGTCATACTTTGCCTTTTTTTTTCTCATAAAGGCAATTGTCCATTAACTCTTTAAATATTCTTTCCTGACTTTTTACCTGTTAATTGCTGGGGGGTGTTTTGCCTATGACTAAGAAAATAATTGGTTCATGTTCTTACAACATCCTAAAAAATATGGAGTTACTCTGTCAAATCTGAGCCATTGTTGAAACATGTCTTCATTTTTGTACTTGACTGCTTCAGTTTTTGCTCCCATCCAGGAGGACAGCAGTGTTGCTGAGGAACTGAAACAGTTTTGCTTTGCTGCTCTTGGACAAGTTAATGAAATATCAAAGTGCACATGTGTTTCCATACTATTAGTGGTAGTGGAGGTGTACTGGCGTCAGGGTATGAGCTGTTTCACATGTTGTGCATGCAGGGGGATGGAATAAGCACATCCAGTTTTATGATGTAATCAGAGGCAGACACTTAAGGCTTCTGAGGTGATGTTCAGAAGCAGTGTCTAACTGCTTCTAACATGGTGACAATAGTCCTGGTATTGTCTATACTTGGCAACAAAATAATGTAAAACTGAGTTGTACAGTGGCACAGCACTGCTCTCACTGCAGACTTTTCCATGGAGTGATAAGGTATTTTGGTAGTACAGATACAAGAAAAGTATTAATTAATTTTTCCTCTTTGTTTCTTTTAGGACTCCTCCAGAATGGTTTCAAGCAGGTATAAAAGGTATGAGATCTTTTACACACCAATTTTTTCTACATTTCTACCAGAAAAAAGGCTGATTAAATGGCTATTTTTAGTAGAAGCCATCATACTGCTACTGTGGATATATGGCCTGATATTGGGCAAAGGACCTGAAATATGCAGCAAGTTTATCCAAACCCGTCTATTATGTTACTATTTTAAAATAAATTCAGCTAGTGTTTTACTGGATCTTACTAGGGCAGAATAGCTTCCCAATCAAATGTCAAACTTGACAACACATTGCCTAGTAGCCAGTATATTCAAAGTTTAATTTATGAACCACCATATTCTGAAGTTTAATAAAGGAAGATAATCTTGTTGCCCTCCATAGTAATACTGAAAGATGGTTTTGTACTATGCTATTATCTCAGTTGTAGCAGGTGTTTCTCATATATAGCATGTCCTGTTTGTTATTTATTTGTCTTTGAGTCAAGTATTACTCTGGTCATTACTCCAGCTTTTTAATCAGAGGAATGATTCAGAAGCTCTTGATGCACCTGACCATTGTGTGTGTGAAATTTTTGTCCATGTGTAATTAATACTGACACAATACCCACAACATAGGAAATGTTATGGTAACATGGGGTCTAAAATATGTCAACTGAAGCAAGACAATTGTGTAAGAATGATTTATTTGGTACATGAATGCGTTATCTTTTTTAATTGGGTAAAATACATAGGTGGTTAATTCATCTGTGTATATATATATGGTAGAAGAAACTGCAAAGAGCATCTACAATTATCTAGTCTTCACTGCTATATTTTCTACCCCTCAAAATTATTCACCTGTAGAATCATAGGATGGTTTGGGTTGGAAGAGACCTTGAAGATCACCTAGTCCAGTCCCCCTGCAATGGGCTGGAACACTTTCCAGTGATCTAGATTGCTTAGAGCCCCATCCAGCCCGGCCTTGAACACTTAAAGGGAGGGAACACCCATTGCTTGTCTGGGCAACCTGCTCCAGAGTCTCACCTCCCATACTGTAAAAAGTAATAACCTATCCTGTTATGCTTTAGCTTTCCTAGCATGGTGTCTTCTATATTTATATTCCAGGTTCTTGTAAATCCAGCTGAGTGAGGCTTTTTATTGCTGTAGAGTTTTCTTTTAAATCACTTTGTCATTGCAGAATGGATGGGCTTATTGTCACAAGCTTAATAACTATGTAATTTTGTGATTCATTTTTTGTTAATCAAGCACGTTTTAGTTCAGTCTTTATTTCCTCTTCAGTTCTGGGGCAGAATTTTATTGCTGTTTGTATCTGCCAAATACTTAGCAGTGTGTGTCATACTTTTGTGGCTTTTCATAAACCTTATCTCTGCTTGCATGCTGTATATACTCACTCACAAAAACTTGGTTGTGTGTGGGGTGGCAGTAAATAGAAGTTTGCACAACCACATTCATAACTTATTTGAAAATAATCTAATTCTTCTGATTAGCCTTGCAAAAGTAGGAAATGCCAAAGCTAGAAAATGCTACATAAGACTTGGTTGTGCAATCTTTCCTCAGTCAGCTTTAGTTATATATGGGATGTAGAATCTTTGTCAACTTCCCCTGTCATGACTGGCATCACATGCAGGAGGAATCTGACTTGTTGCAGGCTGCTGTTCAATATTTATGGATGTTGCCATGTATCTTATTCACTACATAGTCTTGAAACTTCATGTTAAAAGTGAATTATTTACCACTGTCAGCACGGTTGCCCAGTGCTCACAAATACTCAGTGGGTTTTATTCTCCTTGACATATACAATGCCCACTGTGATTGGAGTTAATAGTATTTATTAATTTTCTGCTGTATTTGAAAATTTCTACCTCCCTGAACTAATTTTTCCTATGAGGGTACTTAAGGTATGACTCCCAGAGGTTTTGCTTTCTGGTTTGAATGCTAAAGGAGTCAAACCCAGAATTGTTCTGAGCTTGTTTGCTTCTTCCAACATCTGCAGTAGGTGAAGGTCTTACAGAAAGCAGCCTCCTCTACAGTAATTCTTATTCAGATCACTCAGATATCCCTGAAGTCCCAAATACAGTAGGAGTCCCTTGGAAAGTCATTTGGTTAGAGCATGGTGCTAATAACACAAAGGCTGTGGATTCAATCTCTGCATGGGCCATTCACTTAAGAGTTGGACTCCATGATCCTCATGTGTCCCTTCCAACTTAGAATATTCTGTGAATCTGTGAAATGGAAAATGCCATTCTGTGATTGCACCTAGAATTGAAATGTTAATGTCTAAAGGCTGAATTGAGATCATAATCTGCATCAAGACTCGAATACCAGCTTAATGTCCTTTTAATGGTCTTGGGTGTACTCCCTTAGGTTTTCAAAGCAAACTGAGTGAAGCATCTTCTCACATAGGGACGAGCACTTTGAGATCTTATTTGAAACTTACTTGCAGGAGTAAGAGACCGTTACTTTCTGGGAGAGAGATGGTTGGTAGACTTTATAGACATATGAAAACAAAAAGGAAAGTATATTTTCCTGAAATATTGGATTCTGTAATAGATTTTCTTTCCCACTGAAAGATTGAATTATTTGCCAGAAATATTCAAGTTGCTTTCTTCCATCTTTGCAAATTTTGCTTTTTCTCTTTTGCCTTCTCACTCTCCTCCAGTTATTCCTTATCAAACATGACTTCTTGTTCATCTCAGCATTTTTCTTCACTGGTTTCCATTTCCTAGCCCAGTTAGGCACCCTTTTGTTTCTCTTCCCCATTTCTCTTACATCCTTACATTTAATCATTGAGGTCCTAGTCTTTTCTTTATTATTTTTCTGATTTCTTGTGGGTTTGCTTTTTTGTTTGTTTGGGGGTTTTTTGGTTTTTATTTGTTTGTTTTTCTTCCTGGTTTGTCTCTATTATCTGTCCTTTCTGACTTCTAGTCCTGGATTACTGATAGTATTCTGGATTTCCAGTACCTTTCCTTTTCCTTTCCCTTTCCATTTAACTGTTTTCATATTTTATGTTATGATCTTAGAGGTTCTTTTACAACTTCAACAGTTCTGTGATTCTGCTTCTACTATGAGATACACCTCCTCCTGTACCTGATAAGAAAAAAGAGATTTAAAAGCAGAGAAGATCAATTATGTGTGTTCTTACAGAATCATTGTTCTCTTGGTGTGTTCCAGGACTCAAGGAATTGCACAGATTTTACACTGTGAATTACACTGGCTTCTTTCCCTTATATGGATTCAACAATCCGTGACTAAACATTTATATGACATTGCTGGGAAACCTGTTTCACTGAGTGTCCATTGACTGGAAAATATGTTTACAAATGAACTCTGATGGCTGCTGTGTGTTGCTATATGCTTAGTGACTTGGACAAACGGAGCCTGTCTCTTTGTGCTGTCAAGTAAATAAAAGTTTGTGATGAGAATCTTAGTTTATAATTGTAGTCTGTCTTCTGAATTTACTTCAGAAATTTTCACACCCCCCAGAAGTTTGTGGAGGGGTTCCTTTGCAGTTGCATGACTAAGCGCATAAAATATTTTCAGGAGAAAGTAGTGGTTTTGTTGTGGCCTGGAGTGGTACTGTGAGATCTATTAAAAGCACAACCAAAATCTGCAAGGTCAGGCTGACACGAAGGCCACAGGACAGAGTATTTGGGAGCTGTGGTCAGTCGTGTCCTAGCTGTGAGCTTCATGTGTTTTAAATGTGTAGGTATACTTAAGTTGTTATAGCCCATATCAACTTCCTGTTCTTCCATTTTCCTCTCAGGTTTTTTAATGTTATATGGGTCATCTTGGCCATTTCAAACTACTGTTATGAAACTGGGTCTGCCATTTTTTGCACTGCTTTGTGAATAGTTATTTTAAGTACCAAACACATTGACGTTAGTAAGAACAGTTTTCTGATTTAGGTCTGATGGTGTCAGCATAGTTGATGTTACTTATGATTTCTCAAACATGAGAAGGACAAGGTGCATTTTGTTTTGAAATATTTAAGTCTAATCAACATGTAAACATGAATTATGTTTCTTTTGTGAACTAAAAGGCTTGTTTGCAAATAACAGTAAAGCAAGATATTTATGCAGACATAGGAATATTTTTATAAACACAGAAAGTTTGTTGTATCAGCTTACTTTAAAGACTGTCTACTAGTTTTTGAACTAATTTTGTTTCTTTTTAAAAAAAATTGTAAAGCAAACCTTGCAGATTGGGGTTTAAAGATTTTTGCATGGTTCTTAAATCAGACCGATCAACTTGATCAGTTTACAAAAAGAGCAAGATAAAATCTCTTCGTAGTTCAGAAGTATATTCCCCTTATAAGTCTGTTTACTAGTGGAAATTAATACAATATGATACGGTTTTATGGCTTCCAGTCAAAACGTCAGAGAGGATTTTTGCCCCCTCTTTTAGGATAGTACAGCACATTAACATTGAACCCTAGAGGTAAAGACTGTTTAGCAGTAATTATAAAAGACTCCATCATACTTGAGTTTATCATAAGAGTTGAAAAATAAATGGGGAAGTAGAGACCATAAAAAAAGAAGGTACTTCAGAGCACTCATTGGAGGGGCTCTGAAGGAAATGTTTGAACACTGCTGAAATTGCCTTGCTCAGTGTTTTTAGATAATTATAAAATTTAAACTATAATAGTTTTCTTTGCATCATACTAACCTTGATCTCACTAATTAAAAGAAAACACAGCCATGAAATACTGTTTCATTATGCTATGCCCAGACTTGCCTGCTTGCCTGTATTTAGGAGTTTTGCAGTGAGGGCTGGCTTTGGAAGCATTGGCTCATCTAGCTTGTTACGTTAGGACAACTGCTTCAAGGATATGAGCATTTTATTTTAGACAGGGGTCACTTAAGAGATTTTTCTTGACTTTTGTAGCCCTTCTTGAGACACTGCTGATGTTATGAGAAGGCACAGACACATAGGGTTTATTTCTGCAAAAGGTTTTGATGGTCTAAGTTGAGCTGGCCGGGGTTCCTCACTGCCCCGTGTGCCAGGTGCTTATGCAGCTGGGCAAGGTGCTGCTTCAGGGAGCCACTGTGGCTGGAAGTTGATGGCTTCCTTCTGCCTGGCTGCTCAATTGCTGCATTGTAGTTGGAGTAGTTTCCCATTCACCTGAAGGCCAGAGGCAGGAAAAGTGGAGGAGCCTAGGGAAGTGCAGCTGCAGAGAAGATGAGACTGCTTTTCCTTAGCTCAACTCTGAAAGCCACAGATTTGGCTTAAGCAGTCTGAAGTAACAGAAACCTAAGATGCCCTATTTAGAAATAATTGTCCTTTGCTTCTTCCAGAGAAGCTGTTAGCAACTGTCTGGATTGCAGTGACATAAATAACTAGGAGTTTCCAAATCAGGTGTACTTTTCAGATTCTGGCATAAAAATATACCTGCCATACTTGAAATACAGTTTTGACAGGGTGATTTTCAGTGGTGAAATGGCAATTTGGACAATGCTTTAGAAAGACATTGAGAGAATCAAAGAAGCATTGGAAGGAGCAAGAGAAAATTCATCTTGCTGTAATAATGCTTTTAAAACTGTCCCTGTATGAATAACTGATTTTATTGTAAAGAAAATGACTAGGAACATCATTCCAAACTAAATTTCTGTTTCTCTGTAAGAGTAGTCAAACTGAATTTGCTGTATTGTTTTTGTTTTAAGTATAGCCAGAAAAAACCCTTGTAAAATATATTTCTATTTGTATATTTTTATATATAAACATAATCTACAGGTATACTTCCATAGACATTATCTTTGGTGGGGTGGTTCATAGATACTTCCTCTTAGTGAAGACACGCCAAGTTTAGTGATACTGTTTTTCTAGTCATCATTGTGGAAAGGGTTCTGGGGGACATCAGGTACAGCATCACCAGCCAGGCAAGGGAGGGGATTGTCCTGCTCTGCTCCGAGCTGGGGCAGCCTCACCTGAAGTGCTGGGGACAGTTTTGGGTGTCACAGTATAAAACAGACATTAAGCTCTTAGAGAACATCCAGAAGAGAACAACAAGGATGGTGAAAGGACTGGAGCAGAAGCCCTATGAGGAATGGCTGAGGCCACTTGGTCTGTTCAGCCTGGAGAAGGGGAGACTGAGGGGAGATCTCATTGCAGCCAGAACTTCCTCTTGAGGGAAAGAGGAGAGTCAAGTACAGACATTTTGACACTTGTGATCCATGACAGGACTCAAGGGAGGGGCGTAAAGCTGAGTCAGGAGAAGTTTAAGTTGGATATCAAGAAGTTTTCCAACCAGAAGGTGTTTGGGCAATGGAATAGGTTTCCTAGGACAGTGCTCACAGGACCAAACCTGTCTTGAGTTCAAGAAGTTTTTGAACAATGCTCTCAGACACATGTGACTCTTGGGGTGTCCAGGGCCACCCGTTGGACTCAATGATCCTGATGGGTCCCTTCCAACTCAGCATATTCTGATTCTGTGATTCTTTCTCATTTAACACTCATGAAGTGACATAGCATCTGGAGACTTAGGTTCCATTCTTTGTGAAAGATGTTTCTGTTGTGTCGTGGGTAGTATATTTTTTGCCATTGCTGTGTACTGGCCATTGATTATAACAACCAAAATAATGAACTTTATATCTGTCACATTCCTTGTGTTAGGTTATGGACTGATGCCTCCTTAATGTTTTTTTAAATCCCATTTCCTGGAAGCCTCCATGATATGTCCTTTGTACTTTCCTGCAGTGAAAAGAAATGTGTTCACTAGGGTCTGCTGCCCAGTGGAATAGGTGAGGAAATTGAGTGTGAGTTTCAGGATTAAAAAACCCCTGAAAATTAAAGCATTTTCTTTATCATTGAAACCCTTTATGTCCAGGTATTCTTTCTTCTAATCTTTGTGTAGGAGCTTCTGCTGACTTCACTGGAGCTGAGTTGAAATACTTCAGTATGCTGGCAAAAGTATTCATTTTTAAATGATGAAAAATTGAAACCTTTTTTTTTGTGTGGTTTCTCCTTGAGACAGCAGCATGAAACTGCATGTCTTTTAGGAAGCTCAATAATTTAGAATTTATAGAGTTAAGTTAAAATATTTCTCTTATGTTGTGTTGCAACATGCATATCCGGTCCTAGAAATGTTTTTTAAGAAATCTTCTGGATGAAGAATAAACAGTGCTAAATATGGTAATAACATTAAGCTACAAAATTCCTTACAATTGTGTCAGTGTGTCTTGGAAACTTCACACATACTGGAGCAAAAGAATAATTAGATCCAAGAAAAGACATCCCTTTGCCAGATACTCCTGCTTGTGGTTTGCACTGTATCCATCTAAATCTGCACATTGTCAGCAGGGGTCTTCTAGAGTTATGAAATGCAAAATTGTTAAATGAACACATTAATCATACACTCTTCTGTGTTTTAAAGGAAGTGTTGTAGGGGTGCTCATAGTGCTTTTCATTCTTTTTCTAAGTGGTCTAGAACACCAGTGTACACATACTTCAGCTGTGTGATTTTGCAGAATTACAGGCTGGTTGACATTGGAAGGGACCTCTGGGGGAAATCTTGCCCAGTCCCCTGCTTAAGCAGGGCCACCTAGAGCTGATTATTGAGGACCATTTCCAGGTGGCATTTGAGTACTTCCATTTTTTGTTTTTGTCATGGCAGTTTATCTGTATATTTTAAGTCTAAGAAGTGTAATTTTGGCAAATTGGAGAGGGAAAGTCTCTGCCTGCTCCCAGGGCACTCTGTACTGTTGTTCTTAGTTTTTCATTAGAATCTTCATTGAAGGTAAGTAACATTACTGGTAGGAAAAAAATGGCTATGGGAAGGACACTGTTAGTTTCATGGCTGAAAATGCTTGACTTGTTGTACATATTTTTAAATTAGTAGTGGTTTTGTACATACCAGTAGTAATGAAGAACCTGCATGCTTTTTTAAAAACTAACTTGGCTTATGTGCACTTGCAGTGCTTATCTATTGGTTCCATGACAGTGTTTTTTAATAAATAGACATATAATCTAAACCAAAAAACCCCATAGGACCACTTAAGGAGTGAGTGTCTACCAAGGGAGCTCAGGCAAACTCCCCTGTATCAAAGTTCTGAAGTAAAATATCTGGAGATGGCATAAAATTAGTTTGTTGGGTCACATCACTTTCTCACTTCAGTTGACTTTCCATTCCCTTACAGGCCAAATCCATAGCTCCTGAAAAGTTAGTCAATATTCTTCTTATCTTTTGGACATGTACTTGTTTTTTTATCTCTTATGTTTTCATCTAGTTAAAAATACGCTTGGTTTAAACTCTGTAGTGGCACTTCATTTCTTGATATAAAGTTATTTAGCTTGGGTTTTAATGTGCGTAGTTGATGAAGCTTGAAAAATAGGATAAGTGTGTGTTTATAGTGTATTACCCATGTGATGAAAGCTGCATTATCTAAGTATTTGAATCCCTGAGGCGGTGAATTTAGTGAGTTCTCAGTCATACAAGAGCTGCAGTTTATTAGACTGACCTATTGACTGCTTTGGAAAGCACTTCTGTGACTGCTCTCATTTCCATTTTGTTCAATGTGTAAATAGTGTCTGCTTTGCTCTGCCTTTCACAGTATGGCTAATACACCAGAAGATGATGCCCCAAATAGATATTCCCGAACAGAGAGGACAACTTACGGCAGATACAGCAGAGATGCAAATTCTTCTGGCAGTTCTCTACCAAGTAACACTTTGGAAAAGAGGATTGAGGAACTTGAAAGGGTGAGTACCAACTAACCTTTCCATGGCATACATCTGAACTAAAGTATTTTTTGAAACTCCATGGGAAAATTTGCAGGTAAAATACAGAAAAATGATGCAAAATTCTTGAAGTAGGTATAGTTATGTCTATGAAAATGTGTAAAGAGTCAGACTGACTGAGAAGAGTGTGAACTTGCAAATCACAGATGTTTAGTTTTCATTTGGTATATAAGTGAGAAATAGTTAAGGTAAAGATAATACACTTAGAGAGCCAGCAGTGCTCTGCATGCTTTTCTCATGTGCCTCGTGACACACCAACACAGAGCAAATATCTTGGGGGAAGAAGGAGCTCACTGGCTCAAGGCTACAAGTTGGTTTCTGATCTACTTGTTGGTCTGGATTTTTTTAGTATAACAAAATATTGTAAAATTTAATTGCTATTCAGTTATTTGTTAGAGCTGTAAACATTTAAAATGCATATTTTAAATTATTTTAATTATTTCACACTGATTTAATAAAAACAGTTTTGGGAAAATGTAATAATGTTAAAGCTGAGCTTTTCACCTAAGCCAATATTTTGCTAAATAATGCCATCTGTGTAATCTATTACTGGCTTCTCTTCCTCTGAAGTGGATTTTTTGTGGGTAACTTAGCAAATATTCTTGAATAATATGGGTGAAAGTTACTAAGTAAACACAATTTGAATAGGTCTTTTTTTGGAAAGGGGAAAAATAGCATGTATTTTGTAGAAATTACTATTTTTGATTACAGACTTGAGGAACCTTCATTTGAGTAAAGTATACCATAATCATCCCTTCTTTCCTAATGAACATTTTCATGCTTTCTCATCACATTCAGGCCCACAGATTTAAAATTGTGTCTTCATTTCTTGTTAATGGTATTATGAAAACCCCAACAACAGAAAATCCAACCAACAAGAATTTGGGAGTTGATACTTTACATTTACTTCTGTTTTGGGCCCCTGTCCAATTCTGTGTTCATGTTTAAGTTAAATATAGCTTTTAAAATTATCACTTGAATCAGATATCAAAAAGAATTTGCTGTTGGTGAAATATTTCTTAGATGTGATTCTTTAGCTCCTTGAAATGTAAAAGGACTTGAAGATGTGGGTTTGACTTGCTGTAGGAAAGGAATTATAGATAATGTGTGTGTGTGTGTATTCTTTCTTTATTTTAGAAGGTATTAACTTAAAACTGTCTCTTAGAACAAGAATTTATTTTTCTAACTTCATTCTGTATTCTGGTTATAGGAACTTGCGAAAGAAAGACAGGAAAATGCAAGATTAATGAAGATGGCGCAGGACAAAGAAGAACTAATTGGAAAGCTGAAAGAAGAAATTGATTTATTAAACAGAGTAAGCAAATATTTTCTTACATGGCCCTATAAAGAGGAAATAAAAGTGTCTGCATTCTCTGTTGTATTCTTCAGGCACCACATCCATTGGGCAAGGTCAGAAAATAAGTAATTGAGAGGTTTTTTGTATTTGTGTAGCTTTTCAAGTGGTATGTTGGTAAGTTATATTTTCTTTCTAAGGTGACTTGTATTTGTCATGATTAACTTCCCTAAGTCTGGTGGTATTGGAGTACCTCAATTCCTTGTTGTTCTAAGTGTTCATAGAGCAAGGTTATAAAAGCAAAAGCTTTTTATATTTTGACAAATATTGCCATACCCTTTATGTTGATCCCAAGTAAAGGCAGTATAAGACAGAGGGCAGGAGACATAAGGTAACATCACCAGGCAAGGTGTAAAGGCAGAAGAGGGGTAGAAGAGTGAGACATGCTTGGAAATGGGATAGGATGAGAAGTTTTAAAGTTGATAGAAAAAAGCTGCACCAGTTTTAAGGGCAAACAGGACTTCTTTCATAGAGTGGATTATTGACCTCATCCTGCTCTTCCTGGCTGAGGTGTGGAGTCCCAATATTCTAGAGATACATGCCTCTCTTCTAGGCTAGTGCAGACAAGGCTCTACTCTGGTCAATCCACCAGTGAAGGGAGGCAATAAATGCATGAAGAATGTCAGACCTACATTTTGCAGCTCTTCATTAGTAGCAAAGGAGGACAGCATTCAGAAGTTTGCAAACTAACCTAGAAAAGGTTACTAACCTCATCATTAAAAAAGATGAGATTATTCTGAAACACATATTTTGTTGTTTCATATGGAGAAAGTTGTAAGTTAATCTGTAGGATAAGTAAGGTATTGGCTGTTTTGGAGGGATCTATTTCAACTGAGGCATTGCTCTTCATGCAGTTCTTTCATACTGCAAAGAATCTGTCACATCTAAGCTGATGGCCTTGTTACAGTTGAGGCAGGTGTTCATTCCTTCTGCATAATGGATGGCAAAGCTATTTAATACTGTTGGTCTCGTCTGACTTCCTGACTCAAAGGTTGGAAAGAACAAATCAAAAGAACCTAAATGACTGAAATCTTGGGGTTTAGGACCACAACTTTTTGAGAGGTTTGATGTTCCAGAAGCAATATTATTTTTTGGCTATACTTGAAGTATGATGTCCTAAATAAAATCCATCAAGTGTCATTACTAGAAACTGTCTTTGAACATCCATAGTAAAAGTCAGGTACTATCTGTGCATTGCCTGTGTTAAGTACAAGGGCAATTTCTGCTTGTTCTATGGAAGAAAACATAAACTGAATGAAGTAATTTCAAAACCAACTTTGCTATATATTGACTAAAATTTTACCTTTCCATGAGATCTGCAAAGCCGTCTTATTGGTGCTCCCTAGCTAGATACTTTTAAACACGGAAGAGAGGGGATTTTTTTGGTCCATCAGATCACGTTTTTCACACCTTTGACATTGTCTGTTTGCTCAATGGAGTGCACGTTATTTATGTCTATGTTTCTTGGGCTTTTCTTAATGATGAAATAGCTGCCTTTTGATTTTATTACCAGCATAATTTATCTTCTTGAAGTCATGTCTCAAGTGATGCTTCCATTAAAACAAACACAGTTTTGCTTTCCTGCTTATTAACTCTTGAGTTTATGATTGCTTCTATATTGGCTATCCATGTAGATTTAGAAAGAGAAAATATTTAAAAGTTAAGAAAAGCTGCATAAATACCACATCATTCTCATGATAGAAGGTTATGGAAGTTAATATGGCAGTTGTATTTACTTCAGGTTTATTATCATAACTGAGAACATGACAGCCAGCACTTGGACATCCATCTGTTCTTCATGGAGTGTCTGTCTATAGGCCTAGCACCAGGACTGATGCTTTTCATGGAAGAACAGTTGTGATCTTCAGCCTTCTGTTCAGATAAAAGGATGTCCTGAGGACTGAACTTTATTTAGCGGGTCTATGCAGAGGTCTTCATAAAAAATTTCACTGGTAGGCCGCCTAAATAGGGGTCTCTAAATGAGACCATCTGCACATTCATGGTTTTTCTCCAGCTTTTCTGTTCATCAAAATATACAGTTATTGGATGTTAAAATGCACAGGTATGGAAAGAATGTCACATCAGATACCCTAGATAATGTCTTAAAAAAAACATTTTATTTTGTATTGTTCTGACTGCTCAGTCCACATTTAGCAAAATGCTCTTTCTAGAAGTTTTAGTCAGGTCATAACCATGAATGCATCCCTGACTGGCAAAGACCTTGTGTTGCATTTGAAAAACTTTTTCCAAGGATCATGAAAACTTCTTGGTACTCATTTTAATGAGTATATTTATTTAATGTGACAGTATCATTTTTCTGAGATCAGTCAGTACATCACAGAGATACTTAAAGATTACGAGCTGCATTTATATTGAGGAACAGAAAAGACTTTCTCCTATAAATGACATTCTCTCATTCCAGTATATTAGACGTTAAAAGTATGTCTGCCATGTTCTTCATAAGAAAGGGGCAATTGCTTCATAAAAACCTGAAACATCTGAAAGCAAAGGCATCTCAAAATATTTAAATACTTTGTAGGCAAAGTTCAACTGTCAGGTAGTTTACACTTCGTCATCTCTGACCTCACTAAGATGTCATTGTAGTTAAGAGTGTGTTTGGAGGTAGTCTGTCAGTGAGGATTTACAGTCCAGTTAGTGTCAATTGTGTAGGTATCAGTTCTTTTGGTATGTGAAGCTCAAGCTTTCCTGCTATTGCATCTTTTTCTGCCAATAAGCATAAATTAGTGTTGTAATTTTGAATAAGAAACTTTAAATTTCAGAGTGGCAGAATCCTCTCCATCTCAGCAAATTGTTTATGTAGATGCTTGAGCTGCAGCAGTTATTTTTCCTGGCTTATATTCAAGAAACTTTTACATGTAGTAATTTTTGGAATGTTATTTTTGCAGCATAAGCATTTAAAAAACTTTTAATATTTTATTTTGAGTCAATTATACTAGAACTTTAAACAGGAGGTTTTTAAGTGAGCTTTAATTGAAGCATGCTATGGCTAGATCAACAAGTTTGAACATTATAATACAAGTTTTTTGTATACCAAACTAAAGAGATATATTTTTATTGAAAATGTGTTATCCCTTCCATCTGATTATTGATCTGAATTGCACAAAAGAGAATATAAAGTATATTTGTTTTTAGTAAATTGTATTTATTGTATCTACTCACCAAAACTTGCCCTGTTTAGATGTTTAAATCACTTGTATCTGTTAGGCTGGAGTGGTCAAATGCCTTTCCTGGAAGTGATTCATACTGTAATGCAGCTTTACTTCTATGAGGCAAAGAAGAATTTCAGCTAGTGATTTCTTGATTCCACTTTAGAAAAAAATAAAGCGATTGCAAAGGTATTGAGGTATGGATTTTAGCTTGGCAAACTGAAGAGGCTTTTAAAAATAATTTTACCAATTGAACAGATGATCTCTATTTTGCACTTCTGGAATGACCTCACTGATAAAGAAATAAGAAACTGGGCTTTGTATGTTAAACACTACTTAACAAAGGGCCAAGAGACAGAAAATCTTCTCTTTGCTGCTTAAGGCAAGAGTACAGTTTGGCAGACTTGAATCAAAAAACACATAGGATCTCCAATGAGAATTCTGGTTCTTTTTCCTTTGCCCACCTTTAATTTCTTCCTTAAAATCCTGTCCTTGACATCACTCTTCTGTTTCTTCATTCCTTTCTAGTTCACATTCTGTTCCTTGCATGTGATTTTTGTACAGTAAAATTATTTTTATTGAAGTAATGTTTGTATTAAGCAGCTATTATCACTGGTTTTCACTTTCAAGCTTGAAAAAACTTATTATGAATGAAGAAGTGACATGGGAATTGGACAAAAATAATAATTAGTGGAAAAGACACAAACATTTGGGGTGAAAGCAATCTATTTTGAGCACCCATTACTACTGTGTGCACCCTGTCTGTTCTTCCAGTTGCACTTTAGACAGAAGGTACAAAGTCCATTTTTAATTTCTTTTTCCACAGAAAACAGGAAAAAAGTGGACTGGTATATCTTTTTCTGGAAATTTTGATACTTAACACACAAAACAGGTCTTCTTGCAGTAATAACCAGTAATCTGTATACATGAGAGTCATAGTTGTAGACAAGCAATTGGAGAAGCAGGAACAGTAGCTGATTAATACACTCTCTGTATATGCCAGAAAAATAATCACTCCCATTCTATTTTGATTTCTTTATGCATTAATTCCTGCTGTAGCTTTGATTTGAACATGTTTCTATTTAAGGTGCTTGGGAATATAATGTTAATGTTTTTTAATTGCAGTAAAACTTGGATTCAGGCTGGTTTAACAGTTCTAAGGTTACCTACTATGACACTAATTCTTCCCTGTCCCAACTTCCTCATTTTAGAGCTAAGATGTTAGATTCCTGCTGCTACTAATTGAGAGTTTGTATGTCCATCTTGAGAAGTGTTTATTTTTTTTTCTTGTACAGGATCTAGATGATATAGAAGATGAAAATGAGCAATTGAAGCAAGAAAACAAAACCCTCTTAAAAGTTGTTGGACAGCTGACAAGGTAGAAGATTCAGGCATCAATGAGGAAAGATTTTAAAAACTACTGATTGAACATTAAGGTCAATATAGTAATATTTCCTGTGTTGCAGTATGTTATAATAACTATCTTGTATTTATTGTTAGGAAACCAGATGAATGTTTATTTTCATAGTACTTTCTCCTTCCTTCCTTCAATGAAATGGCATAAAATTTGGGTTGTATTTTTAACTTCCTTTTCACAGAAGCATATTTAAAATTTTTAACATGTTTCAAAATTTTAAGCTCAAAAATATTTGGATTTTGTATCTTCAGATTACAGCTGCATAAATTACAGTAATCTAAAATTCATAGCGCCAAGATCACTTTCAGTCCATGTGGGTGTATATTTTTGAAATGAATGGAAGCAATACGTATAAGCTTTGTTTACACAGATTCAAAATATGTATTTTGGGAAATGCTTCCTTTTTTGTTCATACAGCTGTAAAGCGGATGCCTTATTACTGATGTATAACATTTTGCAGATTGATGACTTTCTCTAGAACTCTTGTATGTAGGGTTTTTTTACTGTGTCTGAAAGATTGACAATAGTAGAGAGTAGCATTTTTTTTTTCCTGTGCTTAACAGTATTCTGTCAGAAGGGGAAGGTTTTACTAAAAAACAACAAAACAAATGCAAAACACCACAAAGCCAAATAAATCACCTCTGGTATCAGCATTAATAAGTTCTTAGAATCACATTGAAGTCGTGCACTGCAGTTTATTTTATGGCTTTTGTTTTAGCAATGAAATACAAGTTTGCAATCAGACAGTTAGTTTGCTGTGTTGAGAATTCAAACAAAGCCTGGAGCTTTCATTTTAGCAAAGACACTTCTTGTTGTCATCTTTAAATTTGTAGTGATCGTAACCCATACAAGTTTTTTGGATTTTTTTTAAGCTGAGTGAATTTTTTTTTTACATGATGAAGTAGAGGTGCATACTAGTGATTTGTGCCTTTTTGAAACATCAAATGGTATACAAACCCCATTTTTATCCTTGGTTTTAAACTAACAAGTTGTTTAAAAAGTGCCTGGTTAGATGTTACAATCCGGTTATGACTGTGTTCTATAACATGATAGCTGACAAAATTTTCCTTAGACTTTAACCACAGACCTCAGTTAACATTTAGACTGAATATTGTTTGTACTTTATTTTATCTTAATACAGCACATTTTTCATTCTTGGTCAGATTAAGTGTACATGTCCTTTGAGGAAAAACACTAGAAATTAAAACATTTCAAAGAGTCCAGGCTTTTTCTGTACAATTTTGAAGTTTGGTGTCAGGAAGTTACATACTTATAGTTCTTGTTATTTTAACAATTAAAAACAACTTTAATATAACAATATAACAGTATTGTTATATTAATATATGTGAAATATATATATAACAATTACCTTTTCAGATTTGCCAATTGTTTTCATAATGTGCATTTAATGGCAGTGTTTCTTAAATTTAAAATCCAGCTATTATTGTTACACTTTGGATTGTTTTGGATATAGGATAGGTTATTTTGTATTTGTGCATTCTAATGAGGAAAAACTTTTCAAAGCTTTAAAGTGTTTTTCAAGACACTTATAGTCCAGGATGCCTCATTGTTTTCTTTCACAGTGGATGAGATTCCATGGAACACCGTTTAAAACCTTTACTCAGGGGGTTAAATGGTATTGGGTAAATGGTATTGGGTGTTTATACAAACCCTTTGAATTACAATATACACCAATGAGTATTGCTTGTAATATTATTGAAACACTAAGAGGTCCCTTAATTTATAAGTTCCATGAAATTAAACAATCAAAGACATAATAAAGTCAGTTGAGATGTATGCCTTTTGAATAAATATGAAACTTTCTCTGGAAGAACATCTGATTTTCTTCTCTGTGTACTAGGTAGGAAATACACGTACCCATGTGCTGTATGGGATGTCAAACATTGAAGCATTATTAAGGACATACTGCAGTACACACAGATATCAATATGAAGTTGCAAATGAGATGTTTCATAAAATGTGTATCATGTACATTTTAAACCAAAGAAAAACAGCAACAAAGAACATAAACAAGAGTTACTTGTCTTCATATTACCTCTTCTTGGATGCAGTAATGCCGGAATTAGAATTATTTTTTTTAACTTGTACATAAAACTGACAGAAGTATTTGGCAGAATTTCTGGATTTCTAATGTAATGTTCTTGTTCAGGGCTAGTTGTGATTTTTCTGCTCTGGAAAACTTGTGGTACCTGAGTTTTCCTCTCAAAACAGTCTCATAATCATAATACAGAGTGATTTTTTAAAAAATATACATTTTATGTGTTTAAAAAAGTTAAACATCATTAACCTATGAGTAACTGAATATCCATTTTAGTTTTGAACATTGACTAGTTGTGGTGATACTTGTTATCAGATTAAAAAAATGATTTTGAGATTCTTCTACTGCAGGTAAAAGATATATGTTTAATAATAAAGATTGTTTGCCTTTGTTCAAATAAAACAAATTCTTTTTAATCCAGGCTGAGTACTTACTGTCTTTAAAGGAGAATTAATACTGTCTGTCTAAAATTCTAACTCAATTTGTCCTCTGTAGTGTGAAGTTCCCAATCTGAACTGCTAAAATTAGTTTTGCATTCACATTGGAGTTTTCAAGTGTGTATGCATAAACAGACACACAAGAGAGAAATCTGTATAGTTACACTATAATTTTTGCTTCAGGTGATAGTGAGTATTCTTCCCTCAATTAGATAGAAATTATCTTTTCTCCTACTTCAAAGTAGAAGTATAACCCTTCCCAGGAAAAGGAAGAATGTTGCAGTGCTGTTTCTACAGAAAGTGAATTGATTTAACTTAACTTCTGAAAGCTGAATATAAGTACGTGTTCTTTTCTCCTGCACAAGCAGAATTCTTAAAGGCAATTTCCTTTTCACTCAGCTGCAGACTACACATAAAGAGAACAAGTGGATAATCAGTAAATATCAGGGAGATAATAACTATATCACAATTTATCATAAAGTTTGTAATGTTGTTGTTTTAAAAGAATGTAAATATAAATACCACAAGCAACCATGCATTCAACACCGTGGTTACACTATGGGTAAGATATTATCTATTGAGAGCATTTGCACTTAGTAAACTTAAAATGTTAGGTGAATTTGGGTAAGGATGACTGCCTTTATGAAATCATGGTGGCTTTTAGACTAGTTTTAAAAGACAAAATTATGTGTTTCCTCAGATTTTGCCTTTGGCATTTTAGGTTCCTTGGTCTTGGTGGGAAATTTTAACTCCAAGTACACAAGTGCTTTTTCTGTGCTCCTCCTTTAATCACCGGATTTGCCGTACAATAGCTACCTGATCTTAGCACTTGGTGTGTTTTCCCATGGATATTGTAATTTTTTTCTCATAACTTAACTCTTCATATCTTTTGATATATTCTTCTTTCCCTCGTTCTAGAAGTTTAAGTATCTAAAGTAACAACATCCATAAACCTATTTGCTGGATTTTCTCCTTTCTTACACAGACCTCAAATATTTATATGAAAAATATTTCTCATACACTGAGGAATGTACTGCTACTGAAAGTTGATTTGGGACACTTAAGAGCTTACCAAGGTTTTGAGAGGAACTGAATAAGGACATTGAGACAATCTAATGTTCTACTTGTACTGTAAAAAGTTGTGTTAGTCTCCAACTATTAAAAGTGAAACCTTGTGGGAATATCACATGTTAGAGTAATGGTGGTGTATGGAGAGCATTTGGACAGGATCCAACAATAAGATACCCATGAGTCTAATGTGTCCCAAAATAGCCCAATTCTCTCTGCAGGTCTAGTGGATTTCCACCTGAATCTACAGCTTTGCAGCTGAGCCCTTCCTGTCTAGCAGCTGACAGCCCTTCAGGCATGGAAATGGATCCCTATGTCTCACTTGGCATTCCTTGAGCAGGAAGGCCTAATTCATACCCAGTAGCCATAGTCTCTCTTGCTGGTATCTCAGGAGGGATTTCTGTTTAAACAAAATTGACCTTCCATTTCTGGCATGTTTTAATAATTGATTAGGAAATGGGTGACATCTTTTATACCACATAAAAAGAGAATGTTTCATTTTCTTATGCAATGTCAAGTCCACTAGACCTTTTCTTGAAGTGAAATTTGCTGCCCTCGGAAAAGACTCTTTTAACACCTTTAAGTTGGGCTCATTATATAGCCTGATGAAGGTGCTTAATACCTCAATAAACCCAAACCCAAAAGGCCTTCTTTTAACAGCACTAGAAGTTAAAATGTCTTTGGAAGAATTCCAGGAGCAGATTTGAGGGTAATGTTTTAAGACTATAGGTCCTTGTTTTCTTTTGGGCTTTGAGCAACCTGATCCGGTGAAAGGCATCCTTTTGCATGGCAAGGAAGGGGAGAACTAGATCATATTTGAGGTCCCTTCTAAGCCAAACCATTCTGATTCTTCACAGAAGAAAATCTGGCTAAAAAGACAATATGCAGTATTGTTTCTGAGTAGTCATTGATGGGATTCTTAGGGAACACAACTGTCACTTCACACTAAAGTCCTGCAAGTACCACAGTATAGCAGAGTGCTCTAGAAATGTCTTAACTTGGATTTTCTACTGGTTTGGGCCAAACTATGTAAGACATGGTTAGTAATTAGTGGTGGAACTGTAGTGGATGTTGCTAATGAAGGAGCTGGAAAAGTCTTACTTTTATAATTGTATTTTAGGCTTGCTTCAGGAAATCTTTCTGTGGTTATAATTATTGAGAGTTTAAACAGTGAACTTTGGCAGTAGTTGTGTAAGTTTTAGAAAGAAACTTTGACATAAGAAGGGCCATCTTTGGTATCTTTAATTGATGCCTTTGACACTCAGGTATTTTTGTCATAAAGCTCTTATTTATCTATGGATAACGAAAGATAAAAGTCTTATCTGTACTGCAAAGATAATTGAAGTCTACCTTGATTTTTAATTAATATGTTGTAAATGTTAAAAATATTAAATAACATAAGAATCAAATTTTGTTTTCAGATCTGGAATTCTGTTACTAGGAGAGGTAGTGAAAAATGTATGCATATTTTGTGCTACTGCTCTGCCTCATTTTCTGGTAAACAGAACCACTGTTGAAAATGAACACATTTCATAATTGATTGTCTCATTGTTGACCTCTTTAGGTGCTACAGCTAATAATATTAATGCTTTCTGGAATAGCAAAAAGATGCACTTAAAAAGTGGTGGCAGCAGCAAAAATGAGAACTTAATGTCCTCTTAGTCTTTTAGTGTGGGAACTCAAGCAATTTTTATGAGTTGTCCTTGATTAAATGACCTGAAGATATTTAGTTATTACAGGCTCATTCAGTGAGCTATTGTGTAATCTGCAACAAAGTGGCATTAACTGTTATGCTTTCTTTGTGTCAGTATTTTCTACGAAATCGAAGCATAATTTAAAAGAAAGACAGTGTTTTTCTGTTACACAAGATTATATTTAAGCAATCTGGAGGTTGATAATTGGCATCTTGATATACTCTCCATTAGTATTTCTTCCTGGAAATCAGGTTTTGTGGATGGGTAGTAGAATGAAATCCCTCTCAGAAATATTAATCTCTGCTTTTGCCTGAAGGCTCATTATAACATTGATGCAGTTTAGAGAGTTTAAAATTTTGATTGCAACAGTGTATGTGTGTTTACAGCCAGCTACCAAATATATTTAATGGGTGGGGACAATAAAACTGCTGAAGCTTTGCAAGTTGAGACTCTCTAGAAATAACTACCATATTTCTCTGTGAAGCAATTATAGAGAAAATGCTAATTGTTCCCAGCTGAATCACTCTTTCTTCTCATTTAATTGCTTCAGCTCACTATGGTTTGTAATAAAATACCACTTAAACCCTCCTGTAATTCTGTTGCTTTGGCTTTGTATGAGAAGTGACATTTAAAAAAGAGTGGTCGCTTTCAATTTTCACTCTCCAGATTCTAGGATTTATTAGGCTGCTTTAAAGCAGGGAGAAAACAAGGAGAAAATGTGTGGGCTGAGACTATGCAGGATTGAATATTAGGGAGAGGATGTCTTTGTGTAAGGATGAAGAAAATCTACTTTCCTCCAGCATTTTTTCACCTAGCTTTCAACAAGGAAAGGATGACAAACTGGATATTTTATAGAGATCTAGAAGTGGTTCCAGTTATCACTGCCATACAGTTAAATGTTTTTATGAGAAAAATGTAATCTCCAGCTTTTCATTTGCTCACCTTTGCACAGACACTTAAAAAGGAGAAGAATGACTTTCTACCCTTAAAGAAATGGAAATGACCATCTTTACCCAGAGCTTTGATCATATCTTTCCTAGACTATGCTAGGCTGTAGATGAGTGGTCAAAAATGTCAGATGTTTATTTTCAAATATTGCATAATTTGTATCATGCTATGGTAATGTTGATTAGTATGGCTAATGTTTTGGGGAATGGCTAGCTCTAAGCATTTTAGATCTCTAGCAGAAGCATAACAGAGCTGGTTCTCAGGGTAAGATGGGAACCACTTACTAAAGTTCCAGGACTGTGGGGGGTACTTCTGATTTCCCTGTATCTGAGAGCCTTCCTGCTGCATTTTGCAGATTTAAATATAGGAAATTCTTCCTTAACAACTGCTGAGAGATTTATGAAAAATAAACACTCCCCCAAACAAAATACTCCCTGCTTTTATAATGTGCCAGATAGTTGTATGCAAGTGCTGTGGAACAAAATAATTTAAAAAGTCTTTTAAAAAAGCGCATTGAATATAGTGTTACTGAGTGAAGTGATTCAGTACATTTTAATGTAATTCACTGTGCTTGTCTAAAATGGTGGTGCTTTTATGAATTTTTAAAAAAAGCTTAGAGGAAGGATACTCTTCTGGGTGCACTGGATTGTAAAAGCCCAGAACTGGATATGGATCTCAAGAAAGGTGCTTCTTGTTTTGGTTGAAGTGGCTGGTGCAGCTCTGTAAGCATGCTCTTCATTCAGTTCCCTTTTATACAGCTGTCAGCAGTCTTCACTGAGAAACTCTCTACATAGGAATCACATCCTTTTTATTTGGCACCCTATCCACTGAGTTTATGTGGCTTTTAGAGTGCTTCTAATATTGTAGCTGAGGCAGTTGAGAGCAGGAAGAGTTGCCCTGGCTTTCTTCTGTGGGAGCATATTCCAACATTTGGAAGCTACTCCTGGTGATTACTGCGTGACTTACTCCACTGGTAGAAGAAAGTAGATTGCTCTTTGGGGTTTGTGATAAGAAGTGAGAATGTTCACTAAATCAGAGGCAGCAGTGACGAGCAGGTGTCCACAGGGCTGCCTCTGTAACACACAGCATTGCCAATTTCTGAATTTTGTTATGAGGTCAACCCATAGGGTTGTAAATTGACCTTAGATGAGAGGTCAGAGTATTCCCATGTCCAAACGTGTGTTACTAAAATGGATTAATAAAGCTGATATCTTTGGTCTTTCTGTTTCTGTGGGTAAGCAAAGATGCAGACCTTTCAAGGCATTTTACTTTGGTATTTTTGTCAAATCTATAGGTAAATAAAGACTTGGAACTTTTCAAGTCTGTCATTTCATGACCCTTTTTCTTGAACACAATTGAAATGTATTTTATGACACTTTAAACAAAGACAAATAGATCTCATTTGGCTAATTGAGGATTCTACAGTAGACGAGTGCAATTGTCCTTTTTTTAAATTTCATTTTCTTTAGTTATCTTTTGCCTTCCTTATACCACTTGAGATTTTCAGTGCTGAAAGTTTACATTCTAAATCTACAGAAGGTTGTCCCAGCAGATGATTATTTATCTCTGCAGTTGGAGTGTTCTGTGTATTTTACTCATTTTTTAATACCATGGAGTCAAAACCACTTAACTGAAGGGTTCAGGAAATGTCTGTATCAATGCTGCCAAATACTTACTTTTTGAATCTATTAACCGTCTTTTCTGGCCCTGTGCTGCAGTCAGAGCTGTGTGATTATGGGAAGTAAACAACTGAAGTACCTATGCAGGGAGGAAGATTTGAACTTTGTTTGGTTTTTTCCTTTCTCAGGCCATGCACCAGATATACTCTGCTGTCCACTAAGCTGCTGCAGCTAGACAGCTGAACCAACATATTTCAGGGCAGTATCATTAACTGTGCTGATACAAAAAACCCACTGGATGAATCAGCTTCCATTTATTTGCAAATTGGCAAAATGTCGTATTCTTCTTCTGCTCTTCCTCTATGGAGCTTTTATCCATCTTTTCCTCTGCTCTTTTGCAAATACCAGAGTATACAGATATTCAGAAACAGGGAAGTTTTAAAGCAAGATTCCAGCTGATTTGTCAGCTGCCTTGTTTGTTACTGAGGCAGTGAGACACAGGATGCAGTTCACTAGGTGTTGGCACCAAGGAGAATTTTCCTCCTTGTAATCTGGCAAAATGCTGTATCTCCTCACCAAAGAGATTGAAACAAAACATATTTTTACTCATCATTATGCAAGAATTAAAATAATAAACTGTTTTGAGATCTTGGCAAGCATCACTTCGCATTGTAATGGGCTTTAATAATCTCTTAAGTAAAGTAATTATTAAATCACTTTTAATTAAATCACTTCTTACTAACACAGCTCTAGAATGCCAGGCCCAAGATGGAAAGCTGCAAGGCCAAGGAAGGCAAGCCTCTGCTTTGAATTTGTTGCCATATGGGCAAACAGCTGTCTGTGTTAGTCTTTTCTCCTTCCTCTAACTATACTTTTATGAAGCTTGACTTCAATGTAGGTTTGCTACAGTATTTTCTGTTTGTGTGTCACAGCAAGAATTTTGGGTGTGTCAGTGAGAGACAGGAACGTGAACAAAGGTCAGGCTGGATGGCAGGTAGGGCTCATGGCTGGTGAGTATGCCTGCAGGGAGGATATTTGTATGAGATGATGATATTTGGCTTGGGAGGGGAAGTGACCATGTTCTTTGGTTGAAGTGTTGACATGGCAATACTTACCACGGTAGCTAGAATCTGTTGAACCTTTTGAAAATGGTGTTTAAGTCCTTATTTATACTGGTTCTTTTTTCTTTTTATTTCTTTAGTGCAATAAAAAGCAATAGCTTTGGGGTGCAGTGGAATTAGAAGGGGACAGAAGAACGGTTGGAGTGTAAAAGAACAGGACATTGCAAACAGGCTCTAAAGCAAAATGGTTACAGTAAGTCAAATATGAGAGGAGAGTGGCTGGAGTCCTCTTGCCAGCAGACAGGCTGTCCCAGCACTCAGCAAAATAATAGCAGTCAACCAGAAAGGCATCCAGTCAACTTGGAAAGGCATCCAGACTGTGGGCTGTGAAAGGTGAGAGCTGGGGGGTTCTTCCTTTTCAGGCAGATAAGTTTCAATAGCTACTGCTTTTGTCAGTTTTCTGCTGATAAAAAATCTGTATGCTGTTACTAAGCCTATATGACCCTTGGGAAACATGACAAAAAAGGCTTGAAATTTACTATGTATTTTCAGATATATTTTGAAAGTGTATTTGGCACTTGTCTTAGTGATATGCAAAAATAAGGAAGTATCCACAGGCATTGGAAGTGACTCAGCAGAACCAGTTGCGAATTCTGTGGAAGAGCTCTGTGCTCTGCTGGGCCTGTCCTTGAGGTGCTGTGTGGGTGAGTCTCATACTGGCTGACAGCAAGGTTGGTTCAGTGAAGCTGCAAAAATAGGGGAGTTTGCAAGCTCTGCAAAAACCAGGAAGAATTTAAAAGTACATGGAGAGATACCAGAGTGGCTATGGTGGGACTTTCTTCACTAAAGGAAAGGAGTAATTTAACAACAAGTGGTAAGGATAAGCACCATGAACTCTACACACCACTGTTATCAGCAGTAATAACCATTTCTTTGAATCATAGCAAAGTAAGAACAGGAAACTTAAAGAGTAGCCCAGAATGAGCTAAGCATGGAGTGATTTCTGTGCTTACTCTAAAAAAAAAACCAAACCCTGAACACCTGGGCAGCATGTAGTCCTTTGAAAAGATCCTTTAAAAGGAAGGAGAAATGCCATTGTTTTACTTATAGTGCCAGGAGTGTTGAAGGAAATGGAGCTTACCTTTTAATTTCTGGTCTGATGAAAAAGGATTTTGATTTTAAGAGGGACTATTTTTTTTCTCTCTAAAGGGGATAGATCTACTAGTTTAAGTTTTCTCACAAGAACCCAGCTTGGGAATTTTCTGTGTTTTCCAGCTCATGTTCAAGAGAAGTAATGTTTTAGCTATCTAGATACAGTAAATACTTCTCATTCCTTCCCCTTTCAATTTGGGTGAAATGGTAAGGAAAGGATCTGAAGTAATTATTTCTTAGAAGGGGAGAGGTGGATTTAGTGGTCATTGCTAAGACTGTGATTTAATGGGTTTTGATATTACTGGAGAGCTGGGTATTTTGGAAAACATGCCTGTACTTTGGATGGCTATTCTAGAATCTGTTTTTTATTATATTCCTAAATTAATAATTAAAACTGGATGCAGCACAAGTTTAGTCTCACTGTACTTTCTCTTCTCACCATGCAGCCCTCCTATGACAGTTGTATGCCAGAAAGCCAGGAAGAGGGCAGTTTCACTACAGGCAAGTCCATTATAGAGGAACAAAACCTAATTCCCAAGTTTCTTCACAAATATAACCATGTTAAATAGAAGATCTGTTCAGGGTTGCATAATTACTTCTGTAGCGATTACAGAAAACTACATGGAAAAACGACACTGTAAAGCATTTGTGTTTCTAGCTCATCTCTCTGTAGGGTTTTCTTTCCTTTTCTGTTAATCTAATACAGATATAACTGTACAATCCATTTTTCTCTTCAGTACATTTTTTTCTCATTTACTCTTTTGTTGTTTCTCTTCCTAAGTGAAATGAGTGGAGTCAGCTTGACAGAGCTAGCCAGCTTTCTGTAGACCAGGGGCATGTGATTTGTGGCCTGTATTTGGGAAACCACTGGTATTAAGTTGGTATTCATGAAATCTGCTTCAGCAGCATGATGACTAGAGAAGGATGTTAGCCCTCAGGAAGGACCAAGCTGGATGCTGTGCTAAGGAGTGGGAGAGAGAAATTCTGTAACTCGCTTGACCACAGTCTGCTTAAATCACTTAAAACTCTGGTTGAAACACTGGTCTCTCTGGACAATTAATCATAGACTCTTTCTGATAACTATTTGCCGTGCTCTCTGCCTTGATGGTGAGAAAATAGGATCTCTATCCAGTTTATTGCTATATACTGCTAGATTATGTGAACAGGTGAGGCAAACTTCATTTTTAACCAACATTTCTGTTTTCAGCAGCCCGGTTATTTGTTAGAGATATTTAGATCTCTCAGTCAAGATGTTCCAGTCAGCTGTTTCCTAGGGGCAGCTGCTCCTCACAGACCTTGCCTGTCCACTCTTCGGGGTGCAGGATGGGGTTGGGGCTGCTGGGACTCAGCCCTGCTGAAGGCAGAAATACTGCTGGGCAGCACACACTGATAAATTCATGGTGAGTCTAAGATCAGAGAATTGTAGTGTGGGAAACAGGCAGCTGGGGAATGAAATCAGAAGCTAGTTCAGCAATCCAGTTTTTCAAAAGAGAGAAAATGAGCCAGCTGAGAGCTTTCTGAGGGAGTCAAAGCAGAGGCCAAGGCAAAGAAAGGGAAGAAAACTTGATGCCAAGCTGCTGCCTACCTCTGTGGTCCCAGGCTTGTTTCCTCTCCCCCTGAGGCTAAAGGGGACACACATAAATGGAGTTGGTGGAGTGAAAAACCCTGTCCCTAAGTGAGGGAAAATGGACCTAATGGAACACCCTTGTGACTGCTTGTGGTACCAGGTGAGGTAACTGGGGAGCTGTGTACTGAGTGTAAAGGGCTTCCCTACCTTGATATGGTAAGAAACTAAGGCACCTGGTGAGGTCCAGGTGTCCATGTCCAGCTCTATTTGTAGGGAAGGTTTCTATTTGTGTTCTTATTCTGAAATAGGAAAGAAAGACTTCTTTGGCTGAGGGTCAGGCCGTTTCACAAGGCTGGAAGAGACCAAAACATCTTGGATGAAATCTCATACGTGGCAGCACTAGGTGTTGGAAAGTTACTTTCATACATGTTACTTATATTGCAGCGTCTCTTGGAACTGCTCTTTAAGATAATTTGTTGTATATCTCATCAGTATTTTTGCAGTCTTAAGAGCTACTCTTACTTTTACATGAGATATACAGACCTACTAGAGTTATGTAAAAAAGGGAAGAAATAGTGAGACAAAAACAACCACCAAAAACCCCCAAACCTAAAGGAGCCTTCATTTAAAGGTTTCAGACTGCTTTTTAATTGAGGGACTTGCAAGTTTTCCTCAGAAGGAAGAGGTGGGACTTGTCTTGTTTTGCCTAGATGATGACTCACATGTCAGTTTAATTCAAAGGGGAATAAAAATTAATTGTCTTTCCTCCTATAGGGAACATTTTAATGTTCCTTGATTTCTCAGAGTATATTTCATAAAATAAAAGTGGAACAGTTCTACTTAGTCTTTAGGGGCAGAATTCTGAAGGTTTGCAAGGGCACAAAGTGCAGTTCTCTCAGCTTCCAAGTTCCACAGGAGCCAGAATTTGGTTGAAGTTATGTGTATTGACTGGCCTGTTTATTGTCTGCCATTTTCAAAATTCTTCTCTTGACTACAGTATTGGTTTATGAACTCCATTGCAAATTTCAGTACTGCAGGTCAGTGGTGTGTAGAGGATTTAAGTAATTCCAGGCTGGGTTGGAGTGGAGGTTGATAGAGATGTGTATTGAATCAGACTCAGGTTAGGTGGGGTTTATCTTGATTTTACTCAATTGAAGTAAACCAAATAACAGGGAAAATATCCAAATATATTTGTAGTCAACTTCTATGAGGCATGGACAGTTAGTGCTGAAGTTATGATTACAGGAAACTGTAAAACATTATAAATATTAATGAAGTTTCAGTTTTGAAGCTGAATCTGTTCTTGACTTTTATGTAAACAGTAATATCCAGGATAATTGAATTAGTATATATTGGTAAATAATTTTCATAACTCATTGCTAAACAGTACCTGTGGCTTATTTTGAAGGCTGTGAACATTTTAAACACAGTCCTTTTCTGCTGCAAATTACTGCTGCAGATGAAGAACAGGTGAACCAAAAATCCACTCCCCCACACCCTGCCTTTTGCTGAAGGCTGGGACAGCAATTTTTTTTTGTGCTGGGGAGCATTAAAGGACAGAGGCTCTTCATTTGAAATCCAAACTGTTCTGTTCTTTGGTTTTTTGTGAACTTGAAGCATTTGTGGATTGCCACCTAGAAGGGAAGAAAGTCCATCTCATCTTATAAGAAGCTAAACTTGCTGTTTCTGCAGGGCCAATCATAATGTAAAATCACAAAGAAAAAAAAAGTTAATTGCCATCTGATATTTGAAAGTTGACACCAGAGTGTTGTTACTGCTCCATGTGTCACTCAGTAAAGATTATGGATGGGTATAAGGAAATAGAAAACAAGTAATAAAAATCTCTTGGAGTTATGATCTTTTGTAGTAAGGGCAAAAGCCAAAGCGGAGATAAACACTGTAATCGTAAATTGTAGGTCTACAATAGACTGAACTTAGTTGTCTTCTTAGTAATGAATATCTTCTCTTGAGCACCTTGATGGGAATCTACTGACATAAAAACTGCAACACTCAAACAATTTGCTCCATGTTTCTTGGATTCTAATGTATTGCATTAGAACCTTTTCAGTCATTATGGGTGTTTTAATACCTAGCACACAAACTTTAGCTTCAGGACATTGTTGTAGAACATACCAAGCAGATGCCATGCTTGGTCCCAGGGGTGTGTGGGGGTTTGTGTGTGCACGTGTGCAGGTATGTTGCTTTGAACAAACATTCAGGTCTCAGTGGAATGGTTCTTTTGAGTATTAAAGAACTAGTATTAGTGGATAAGAAAATTATTTTTACTTTTGAGATATAATAACATCAGAAAGTCTGCTTTCTTTTTCTCCCAAATTTTCATTTTCTTTAAGCATGAGGTAATGGCAGGGTATTGGCAATATGACACCTCTGGCTTTGCAGTGCTTTTCAGATGGGTGTTTATTTCTGTGGATTTGGCTTCCTCAGGCATGTTCCTCCCTGCTCCCTCCCAGTCCCCCCTCCAGCCCCTGGCTCACGGTCCATGCCTGACATCTTCTGGTGACATTTTCGTACTGCACGGTAGTCTGGACGGCAAATAATGAACGTTTTAGGGTCTTAGAGCTTAAAAAACCCATAACTGCTTTCGTGAAATTGTCATCCTAAGATTTGTTTCATAACCCTCACTGTCGTCATGTTCTGCTTCATCACCTTATTTACATATGCAAAGTTTCGCTCAAATTCTGTATTTGCAGTTATTCCTTTAGGTTTCCTTTGCAGAGTTCTTGAGTTTGATGACATTTAAAAAGGGGGGGGGGGAACAGTAGAAAAATAAGTATCAAATAGATAAGATGAATTTTAACTGGATTGTGAAGTCAGTGAATTTTAAAAATTCTCATAAATATAATTTCCTTAAGTAAAGCTTAAAGCAATGTTTTTTGGATGCTAGACCAGTGCCTCTGATATTTCTCAGGAATTTACTGAGCTTCTATGCATATATGCACAAAGCAGTGGGAAGATAGGTATGTGCTTAATTTAAAAGAAGCTGATGGTTTTGTTTACAGGAATTACATTCTAGTCCTTCATCTCCTCTCTGCATTCCTTTCATTCAGGAACTTAGACTGTTTACATGGTCTGCTTCCCTGACATTACTCTAAACCCTGTATAGAAAGATGATTTCTCCAATGAGGTCTGTGTGGGAAACCCCCCAGATGAATGGTCTGTGGGCAGAGCTGGTGGGAATTTAAAGATTCAGACTGCCAGCATTAGCATGGGTTGTTTGGCAGCAGTACAGAAACAAGGGCTGATGCTCATGCTCCAGATATCTGCTTGCTTCTTAATGTGCTTGAGGGTATTGTGTGCTTGGGTCTGGGACATGCCATAGCTACTTACTAGCTGTGTTTATTCCTCGAATTTCTTCAAAGTAAACAAAACCTTCTGGAACTCCTTCTACTCCCAGCTCTGACTTCTTGAGCAGGCAGTCCCAACCAGAGCTTTGTGTGGTTTCCTGTTTCCAGCAGTGCCACTGCTGTCCTGCGGTATGAGGAAGCTTCAGAACTGCTGGAACTGTCCTGCAAGAGCTTTCCCATAATTTTAAGTAGGTGAGGTATCCAATCTTGTTCTTCCTTTGGGCCACCATTAATTTTGAGTGCTCTCCCTGCGTGAGTGGACAGAGCTGCCTATGGCACTGCTGCATGGTGTCCATCCCTTGATGTTACATGTGGTCTTCAGAGCTCCATATGCAGTACAAGTTGAAGTACAATTCCAGGGACTTTCCATGTCATATCAACAATCTTTTTACTTTTTTCCCTTACTATTTGCCTTCCTGAAAGTTTTCAAGTTCCTTGTGAAGATTTTTCAGAACACACCTATCTTCTGCTTCTCACAGAAACCTGAGGCTTTCTCTTCAGACAAGGTCTTCCTGAAATGAAACTAATTACTGAGACAACAGATTTGGGGGTGAGCATTTCAAATAACTTTGTCTGTTTTCACTTTTTTGTGCTGGGTCTGATTTGACTACAACCTACAAAGCATTAAAAGCATTGGCTCTAAAATCCAAAGCTGAGATAATGCCCTCACCTACTAAAAGGATAATCCATCTCCTCTCTCTTTCTGTAACTATGATGTGGTTTTGATCAGAGTGATGTGACCAGCACTTAGCAAGGCTTCACAGCTCTTGCCACAGTCTGACATTACATGAACTTGAAATTAAGAGAGCATGCTGTGCTGAAGTGTAGAATGGGGCCAGCACTGAGAGGGGTTCCTAAACCCCTGCACAGTCACTTCAGAGCTAAGTGCCAGAGTCATGCTTTGTCCTGTGCATTGCCAGCTTGTCAGAGGGCAGCTCTGAATGGTTTGGGAGAGATTTATTTTGAAACTGGCATTAAACTGAGGTGACTACTTAGAGAGGTCTCCAGTGATGCCTGAATTCCAATGTAGCTCATTCACTGGAGCTCATTTAGAGAATTGTGCTGCTCCCTAATGCACAAACCTGCTGCCTTGTGCGTGGAATTGTTTCATTGATCAAATTTCTGCTGTGTATACTTGGAGTTAAGCAGCAGCTATACTTACAGATAACTGTATGTGGATACCTATAGTCAGATGTCTCAAGACAAATCCTCACCCTCACTAGGAAGAGATCCTATTTTTTCAGCATCCAGAAGTAACAGCATTTTCTAAAGAAAGTCTGTTGCAAATTGCCTTCCTGGACAGGTCATTTTAGTTCTGTGCAGTCAGTAGGTAGCCCTGTCAGAAATCCAGTCCTCTTCCTTTTTGTGGAAAACAGAATTAAAAAACAATTTCTAAGTATAATTGAAGTATTCTTATTAATTTTTTAATACCTTTAAAAACATTCATTAATTGTAGTCCCTGGACACTCGAAAACATGTCAGTTCAGCTCCAGCATGAACTCTAGAACTGGAGAATTTCCTGAGAGTTGTAATCCATTAATTTCTCTCAAACTACTCAGCAGCATCTTGAGCAGATTGAAAAATCTTCCACCTTCCTTATGAAAAATGAATTTGTGGTCAGAGGGTTTCCATGACTGCATATGTAGATATGCAGTAAATAAATTTCTCTTCGTTTTTTTGCATGCTGTATTTTACAGTTTTTTGTATATTTACTAATGGGTGGGAGGAAGAAATACAGCAAGCTGTTGATTTAAGTGACTTCTGAGCTGAGTGAGAAATGGTCTTAGTCCTCACTAATTGTTACTGGCTGATTCTGAAGACCGCATGTTTTATACACCTGCCAGGTTCAGAAACTGTGCACAGCCCCACAGTTAACACACCTGGGTAACTCTGCTTTCCTCATCTTCCACAAAGTGGAGCTACAGCTGCACTAAGGGAAGGGAATGTGGAAAAACAGTTTAAGCATAAGGAAATAATACTCTGCAGTGAAAACAAAAAGTTGAAACTTGACAGCTGAAAGTGAAGGAGAGATAATTCATCAATCTAGCTTTGCAATGCTCTAGATCCAGAAATCATAGAGGCTTCTCATCATAATCCATCCTGAGTGAGCAAAGAAGTGCATGTATGGCTTGTACATGGCATACCCTTGCTTTACCATGGCACAAACCTTACTGGGGATGTGTTTCTTGTGCGAGACAGTGGTTGGTTTTCAAAACTCTGGTTTCATTTACAGGTAGAAGCGTGTGGTGGCATGTACCATACCACTGAGTAGTGGTGACTAGTTTGTACTGTAACCAGACACAAGACACTGTGCAAGCAGCTTGGTGAAATCTCTAAAAGCTCCTCACTGATGCTTTACAGCTGAGTGAGAGTGTTCAGATATTGTTGAGGTTTGAACTGTGTCAGGACCAACACTCTAATCACTGCTGCAGCTTGTGTGGCCCTGTGTGACCTGAGATCAGGTAAGTGGCATTGAGTTGCTGCCTACAGAAGTATAATAATGCTTACCACCTCATTACCAAAATAGTTTTTCAGATATGATGGGCGAGGTTTATACAACACATTGGAAATAAGTTATGTAAGTTCCTAATTATGGAATTAATAGCCTTGTTAATATATAACTCTGCTACATATTACCTACAAAACTGTTTTCCTCAAATTCTCAAAGAGCTAAAGATTTTCGTTTCCTACTTACATGGAATAGAGAGAGCAGACATAAATTACATAGGATTCCCTGATAAAAGGCCAATGAGAAGTAAAACCTGATCATCACAATGTATCATTCTGCCAGTCAGGCCATTAAGTACTTAATTAACTCCTAAGCACACAAGAAGTTCAATTAACTAGGTTAGTAAACCTGACTAAAATCCAGCTGCAGTTGTGGTTGGAATCAGAGAAGATTTTGAAAATGCTGCTGTGGACTGTAAAGCCAAAGAGACAATACATCCAACCATGGGGAATAGACAAAGGTAGTGTTTCTCCCAGTTTTTATTGACAAAAACAGCAAAGAAGATGGATTTGCCATCTTTGTCTGAATTGATGCTCACCGATGAAGGTGAGAACCTTGAGAGGTGAGAGACAGTGGCTGATAGAATTGTGGGACTGATAAGACTAACCAAAGGATAGTTTGGGTTAGATGGCCTTTCAAGGTCATCTAATCTGACTGCCCTGCAATGAGGGCATGGGGTCCAACCTGACCTTGAATATTCCCAGAGATGGGGTATCTACCAGTTCCCTGGACAACCTGTTCCAGTGTCTCACCACCCTCATTGTAAAAAATTTTCTTCCTTGTATCTCAGTCTGAATCTATCCTCTTTCAGTTTAAAACCATTATCATGTCCTATTGCAACAGGCCTTGTGAATGTCTGTCCTCATCTTTCTTGTAAGTCCCTTAAGTATTAAAAAGTCACAATTAGGTCACCCCATCATATTCTCTTTTCCAGGCTGAACAACCCCAATCCTCTCAGCCTTTCCTCATAGGACAGGTTCTTCATCCTTCTAATCATCTTGGCAGCCTTCCCTGGACTTGCACCAATGGGTCCCTGTCCTTCCTGTGCTGGGACCCAGAGCTGGATGCAGCACTGCAGGTGGGGTCTCACCACAGCAGCAGAATCCCAGTCCTCACCCTGCTGGCCATGCTGCTTTGGATGCAGCCCAGGACACAATTGGCTTTCTGGGCTCTGAGTGCCCACTGCCAGCTCAGTTCCAGATTCTCATCCATCACTATCCCCGGTTCCTTCTCAGCAGAGCTGCTCTCAATTCCTCCATCCCTCAGCTTGTACTGTTACTGGGGGTTGCCCAACACAGGTTGAACCTCATGAGGTGCCCATGGGGCTCATTTCTCCGACTTGTCCAGTCCCTCTGGACAGCATCCAGTCCCTCAGTTGTGCCACTGCACCACTCAGCTTGGTGTCCTCTGCAAACTTGCTGAGGGTGCACTCAATCCCACTGTCATTGGTGAAGATATTGACCTGTACTGGTCCCAGGGCAGACCCCTGAGGGACACTCCCTGTCACTGACCTCCATTTGGATATTGAGCTGCTGACCACTAGACTTCGGATGTGACCGTCCAACCAATTCCTCATCCACCTGAGTCCATCCATTAAATCTGTCTCTCTTCAATTTAGGGAGAAGGATGATGGACTTCCTTACAGTACAGATACTCTGGCTTCTTGCTGCTGTGTTTACCAGTGAACTTCTGACCTCCGTCCCTTGAATGCCTTTTAGACCAAGTGGGGAGGAAGGGGCTGATGCAAAATCCAGTTCTGTACAAGCTAAGGTCAGCTGCTCCTCATCAGGACCTTCCTTTTTTCATCCTGCAAAGTCTGGTGAAGGGGAAGACCTGACTTTATGTTTTTGCTACACACACTGTACTTTTTAAACATGGGAAAACTGCCTGCAACCTAAGGAAATAGATTGCTGCTCCTTACAAAGTCTCTTAAAAGTTTCTCTTATTACACCTTGGGCCAAGTCTGGACAGTATTCTCCAGGCAATCGCTGGGAGCCAGGTGTTGAGTCAGTTATTTTGCAGTATTATCCAGATCAGTAATTTCCAGTGCAGGATTTTCCCCCTTTCGGTAAGTACCCAGTGGCTGTGTTACCAGACATGTTGAATCACGTCACGTGACAAGGAAGAGACCATGTTGCTGCTAATAAGACCAAATTCACTCCATGGGTAACTGTTTTATATAATTAACAGGATAAAATGTTTTCATTATGTTCCAAGTACTTCAGATGAAAGGATACAATTCTTGCAGGATTTTGAAAATTACCTATCTCTGCTAACCATGTCACAGTAAGTGGCTGTTCTACTATGTGGGAAACATTGTTAATGAGATGAGCAGGGAATGGCATTAATCTTCTCTCTCTGTTTTTTTTTTTCTTTCTTTTTTAATTAAGGAAGAGTATAGCAATCTTTAAGATTATACTATCTCTATAATCTTTAAGATCCAGATGCTTTTGAGTAAGATGATTTGGCTGATGATAATGTATTTGTTTATGAAATTATGCCAATGATAGTTCTGTCAGATTTGCAGTGTTAGAAGCTATGGATCTTTAAGGCCTTAGCTATGGCTTCAGAATTTAAATAGCTGGCATTTGCAGTGTGGTAATTCTCAGATGCCCAGATTTTGGACCAGAAGTCTGTGTGCTACAGACTCTAGGAAAAGTGAACAAGGCAACAGTGTGGGTATAAATGAAAGAAGAATGTGGTATATGCCATGTAGTGCACTCATCAAGGAATGGTGGATTACTGCTTACATGTGGAGGAGACCTAATGTGTGGTGCTGGGGAATACAGAGTACCAGTGCATACCTGTATTTATCAGCTGCTAGTCAAGGAACATGCTGCGTAATTGTGTGGGGATGTGAAATATTTTGTCATGAAGGAGCTCCTCATCTATCCTTGAACATATCAAGAGTGTGAGAGGATTTATGGAGCTGTCACGCAGGAGATAATGAATGCATACACATACAAAAGAGTGAAGACATTATAAAACCGTTACCTAGGCTGACAGGAGAATGAAGGAATTGCCTGATAATGCTTTTGAGTTGCTTATTCTTTTAATGCATTTTAAAAATCTAGATTGTAGTGAAGTTGACTTCTGTGTCACTTGTATTGACATTCTGCTTAATGTTTGCTGTCTATTCTGTAGACATTAAAATGTAAATTTTTCTTTAAGATAACTGAGAGTGGGTATAGGATAGTGGTCTGAACGAAAGTTTGCTCCTCATGAGACGCCTTAAAAAGAGAATGTGAGTCAAACCAGCCTAAGTCTGGTCATGAGCAGGGGCAGTCCTCTTAGCATGTAATCAGAGAAGTATTAATACTGCTACCTTCAAAAAAGGCTGGGAGGAGACTTGTGAGACTCATGTGCAGCCCATAGTGATTGTTCAGCTGCCTGAATTATAATCCAGTGGGCTTCTATTATGACGCCAGGCGGGGAGAGTGTTCTCTCTCTTTTAGGGAAAAGGTTACAGGAGGTTTTGTGAAGGCACTTGACATGATGAAAGTTGCAGTGGAAAGTGATGATGAAAATCATGGTTGGAACTGATTTATAATTTCTGGTTCAGGGAAAAAAAAGCCCTTTGTTTCACCCAGTCCATCATATTTCTTCTCCATTTTTAATGCTACTACACTTCCTTGGAGTGCTGGTGTGACTCTCCATTGCTAATTAAGTTGCAGAATATGATCAAGAAAAAAGTATACTCTACATAGTAAAGAACATAGGTTTTATGCTGCGGGAAGTGAATGAAACACTGTAGCATCTTTGTATTCTGAAACAAGTATTAACTGGTTGTAAGGCTTTTGCAACTCAGTGTGTTTCTAAGAGATTGTTAGGAGTTGTTGCAGAGTAGTTGAATTAACTTAGAAAGTTGGCTAGGCAAAAGTGCAGCAAAGGAACAATCAGCAACAATCAAGAACAATCAAGAAGGAAACAGCTTGTACTCAGCTGGACTAGGAGACACAGTAAACACAACATAATAGCAAACATGGGATCAGAAGTTCAGTCAGAAGAGATCTTGTGGTTCTATTGACAGAGCAGTGACACGGAGAAAGACAAAAACATGTAAGACCTTGTGGATTGGGCCTATATGGAAAGAGAGAGATTTGGTCCCCTGATCTGTAAGAGATTTCTTTTTCTTCCTGTATTTTTGCCAGTTTATTCCTCTGTGTTATCTGTACTTCAAAAAATGTCAATTGGAGAAATGTGCCTGCCTTCTTGCTTGCTGTTGTTGCATTACTAATTACCGCAGATTTAATTATGGTCACGGTGCTCAAACCTTTCAGGCAGCTATTTGTTTGTGTTAAATCCAAGGAGTGAGAGCATTAACCAATTCTCCTCATGACTAGCCTGGAGTGGAAAACCTAATTCTTTGTGTTAGGAAAAATGCTCTTTTTGGAAGCATGGATCAAAGCAACAGTGATAACCTGAATCTTCTCAGGTTTTTATTCTGGAGACTTGTAAGGCTCAAAGACAAGGCACTATGTGACTTAGGCAGGACTCATCTTTGCTCTGGTACAAATCTGTAGATACATTTCTGTAGTATAGCAGAGCTCTGGATAGCTAGGATACATATTTACTCACTAGCCCTACTTTGTTTTTTTTTTTGCTGTTCGCTTATATTGTCTCCATAAATGCCTCTGTTTTCCTCAAGACTCGATCTTTTCAGATTTACTTTTCAGAATTTCTTTCTGCCAAGGACTCCCGCAAATCCTTTTTTATACCCTGTGTTTCAACTACAAAGACTTACCTGATTCAGCTGCCGTGGAAACTTTTTACTCTACACCAGACCATACAACAGCTCTTAATGGGATAGTATTTTCCAGTTTTCCAATAGGTATTTTCCAAAGTTTATTCTGATCTTTGAAAAGCACTTTGAGACATTTGCATGGAGGGTGTGATGTCTCAGTGGCAGCATGACAGTGTCTCAGTGGCAGTCCCACACTGATACCAGGAAGCATCCTGGCATCTGTACAGGTGCTGCACTGGGACACAGAGCATATTCTGTCCATGTGTGAATTACGTCTACAAATAAATATACTCCAGATAACACATATGAAGGCTAAACATGCATATGAGAATTGTAATTTGAACATCAGTTGTATACTCCTAGTTCATCAGAAGCTTTCATTACCTTCTTAGAGACTATTGAGAAGACAAATCTATTCTTCTGGAAGTAACTCTTGTACAAAAAAAGAGGTTCTGCCTTCATTTGTTTTAGTGGCTTGACTAGCTCTCTTACCTTCTCATTTGAGATCATCTTTAGAGACATTTTTGGTACCACTGTTCAAAAATTTCTCCAAAATATTTGGGTGATCAGTAACATTTGAATTGAAATGCCTGTCTTGATATTTGATTCTCAATATATATAATTAGAGATGGCCTCATAATTTAGATTTGTTCCAGCTGAAGCAATTTTACACCACAGGTAAATTTTGCCAACTCATTCATCTGTTTTCTAGATCACTAATAAATGTTCATCTGCAACAATGAACCTCTTTAGCACCTCACCCTTAATCATACAGTATGTTGAAATTTGACCATTTAATCTTCATTTAATCCATGAAAAGGAGTCTGAGTCACTCTGATTACTTAATTTCCTTGATAGCCTTCCATCAGAGCTTTTACCCATTAGTGTCAGATCATGGTGTGTGGCTCGAGAGGAGTAAGTGAAACTAAGAAGTTTGAAGCAGGGAGTTAAAGCCAATTAACAATTTAGCCATTTATTACATATTTTGGAGAGTTGGTTTTAGAATTCTTAAAACTGAGTTAAACAACAGAGGTAATCTTGTATTTGAATAAAGGAATGTATAAAAGCTGCTTTGAGTTTGACTGCTACAGGGAAAAAAAAAAGGATGCCGTGAAAAAAAAAACAAAACCCAAACAAACCAAAAACCATGTTGAGGAGTTTCAGAAAGAATAAAGCCATTTTGAGCAGGATGCAAGTTATTGAGGCTCAGTCTGTCTTTCACCAGAACAAGTGGATGAGAATGTTTCTGAGTAAGTGTGAAATAATTGACTTAAGCATTACATTCTGGGCCAACCTGTCATGCTTTCAATCAGGATTAACAGCCAGGAATACTCCTCCTTGTGATGAATGGTCCAAGGGAGAAGACAAATATAGCCTGAGCTCAATCTGGAACTCTTCAATGACAGATCCATGTCATGGTTTGGGAACAAATTCTTGGTGCCAGTGGGCACTACTGCTCCTTAGGAAAGCCATGAAACCTTCTAGGCAAAGGTACGTTTGTGAACATAATGGATAAAAGAACTTTCCCTGGGCTCAGGGGGAATGCAAGAAAACTTAATTCTGTGCAGGACTGTGGGATAATCTTGATTAGGAGAGCAGAGACTATTTTGCCATTTTTGTGCATTGGTCTTTTGTTTATGAGGACAACTGGTGTCAGCTCTATTTGGTGCTGTAACATCAGTGCATTGTTGCCTACTGTGTGCTCTCTTTGTTGTAAGTGATAAGACAGTGTACAAGCATCTGAAATTAAATGTGAGCTGTCAAACTGATGAGATTGGATATGTCAGAAGATGAAACTCTTTATTTGGTAAGGTAGGTGTATTTTTCTTTTTTTGTCTAAATGGCTGTTCAAGTTCTCAGTGTGTTATCATACAGTGCATGCACAGAAAAAGAAGGCCGTACTAGCTGTACCCTCCACCTTCACCCCAGAAGCATGGAAGAGCTATCTTCACTTCCCTAATTTATTTGGGCTCTTTAAAAACTCCATGAAGGACATCTAGATCATCCTCTAGTTTGTAGAACTTTCTATTTTATCTTGAATACAACATAATCTTGACACACATCTCTTTGTATGGCTCATGTCTGAAAGTGTTGCTGCAGGTGTCAGTCACAAAGAACTACACAGAGTTAAGTGTCCTCTGTACCAGTTTGTCATGTGCTTTTGGAACTACTTTTTGATGCAATATAAAAAGTATTCTCTGTATTGAAGATAAAGATTTGATGCATATAAGGAAAAGGTTATGAAGGCTGCTTAAAATTTTTGGTAGTATGTCAAGAAAACTCCTTTTTCATACTTTCTTTAATGCCTGGATGAGCAACAGTGCTTGAATGGATACTGAAAATTGGGGCTGGATGTGCATTTGGTAGGTTCATGTTCTGAAACGCAGGTCAGTATGTATAAAACTGAACTGGCAGCCTGGAGTGCAAATGTTAAAGCATAAATAAATAAAACAGGGCTGTTAGAGTAATCAAAAATAAACTGTTTTAATTTTTGCTTTGCGTAACTAACAGGCAATTAACTTTCATTGACTCATGTAGTGAAAAGTGATCGAGAGACAGATACTTTGCTTTGGAACAGTCTGACAGTTGGGAAGAATGTTTTTCTTGATGGTTCATTAGGGGTTAAATGAGCTGAATAAAATTGGTAATTTTTGCTGCTTTCCCCACTTAGTATATACTAACAGTTATTATATGAAGCATTTTTCCTTACATTTGTTGTAATGACTGACTTTAACTGATTACACTGGTGAAAGAACTGGTTTTGATTGACAAAGATGTCTTCCTGGTATCCTTATGAGCTGCAAAAATGTCTGGTGCACATAGAACTTGCAATACCTTCTCTCCCTGCTGCCCCATTCCCCCATAGTTTAAGCAGTTAGTTAATGATCTTTAGTCTACAAGAGGTTTAATTTTATGGTCATCTTAGAAGTAGCGCTTGATTGTAGGTTAAAATATACCATCTCTCTCCAAATGAAAACTTCAACCACAGCTTTAGCACAATTGTCTGGAAGAATACTGATGTGTAGGCAACTACTTGGGAGTTTTTGTCATGGTCATGTTTTGATAGAGGATGATAGTTTTTGAGGCAAATAATCAGGCTCTGGGGTAAACAAGGTAATAGTGCTTCATCTGCCACAGAGGTGGAGAATTCATCTACTGTAGCGCTGCTGGCTGTGACTGTCTTACTGATGAAAGCTGCTTTTCACAGCCCCTTGAAACGTGCTGTGCTATTTCACTTGTGACACTTCAAAGTATGTGATTGTGTGAAAGTCCTGGAGTGAAATGTCTTTTCAAAATTTTAGATGAAAAGAGAAATGCCAGAACATCAACAGGAAATAAAACATTTTTATTGAATATCTGTGTAATATGTATGTTATTTTAACGACAATTGGAAAACTCTACTGTGGGGAGTCACTACACAAAGTGAAACAAAATATAAACCACCTCATCAAAAATGAAGGTAAAATACGGCTAAAGTTGTCGGCTCGCGGGCCACGAGCGATATGGCAGGATAAAACACCCCAAACATTTCTACAAGATACAGAGAAAACCCACACAGAGAAACACTCAAGCAGGCAGTAAATATACACAAAGGCAACTAGGATCTTTCTACAGCATCAGATTCTAATACTTCACACAGCTTTGTCAGAAAGGTACATGTGGCTTCTTTGAGGATGAAAAATGTCATCTTGGTCACATGGCAGGCTCAGTCTCTGAGAATCATTGTACCTTACAAACCAGTTCTAGGGTGACATTCAGTCTGGCAGTGTAGGAAGAGAAAGCATTAAGAATACCTTAACACAGTAAGTCAGTCCTGGCACTTTGAACCTGCAGCTATCCTGACTGAGTAACTGAAAGCTGGAGACCATGAAGCTCAGGCTGTAAAGCTGACTGTCTGCTTTTCTCTTTGGTGGGGTTTGGTCCTTAAGGATAAGATTTTAAAATATTCCAGCTTGATGCTTTGCATGTATGTGCCTGTTTCTATCAGAAAATTTCTCGCTTGTGTTTTTTCTATGTTTCATGTAAAAAAGAAAGAAAATGGATCTTGCTATTCTCACTTTTGGAGGTGGGGAGAAATACAGGCTTTTATTCTTCTCCCAGTACTTTGCTGCTGCTTTTACCCCCAAAGTACTGAAAAACAGGGGCGCTTGGCCATCCCTGCACTGATCTCTGAGACTGCCACAGTTCTCCCAGAAGCAGAGCCTTGAGGAAGGCTGTGGAATTAAGTTTGCAGTACACAGTTCTCTGATTACATTCATCTTTGTTACACACAGAAGACTGGCAAGAACATTAATGGTTAATTCTCATGCCTCCCTCCAAAAGCAATAGCATTTCCATATTTCTAGGGTAGTTTGCATTGCTGAAAATAACAAACTCTTCAAAGCATTATAAATATATTCACAGCTTGGAAAGATAAGCGAGGGGCCTCCAAGGATGGTAGATGAGCTAGAGGTGATGCCCTGAATGACTTGATGAGATGGTACAGCGGAGGTGCCATGCTGGGGAGCTGTAAGATGACTCTACGGGAAAGCAGCAGGGGCGAGGGCGCTTGGAAATGTAGAGTATTGCACAGGGCTTGACAAAATGCTGCGTGGTCAACCCATTCACTAGAGCATCCTTGTCCCCTGCATAGCTCTCCAGTTCTACATTGGTCCGTAACAACTGGAACTGCTTGTGCTATGCGTTCCTTCGGCAGTGCAGTAGAAGGGAATGGCAGTATTATTACAATATCACTACGGAATAAATTGATTGCTATCCACTGAGAAAACTACATTTCTAAGCACACACGGCAGTCACAGTGATACACAGAGCAGTCTTTCAAGACTCTTATGGAATGACTAATAGCTTCATAATAGTGCCATTTACTACATAATAACATTTAAAACATTTAAAAACTCCTCCTGAAACGAGCATCTAGTATACAGAAGAGGTTGCTTCAGTTTTCTAGAACTTGTTCTTTGTTTTCACTTTTTTTTTAAAGGACAAATTAAAACTTAAGTATAAATAGTATATAAAAGGTCACTAGCTGTTCTCTTTTGGCTTACTTTGAAGTGCATTTAGAACTATGGCTAAATTTTGTCATCTTCTGATGGGATTACAATACTGTCTGTTTACCATGAAACTATTTTGTATAATAAACTCACACAGCTGTGTCTAAAAAATATTCTGCATTCCTTCTAATCTGAGTTAGTATCATAAAATATTTTGTTACAAAGTCTAATGTGCAAACTCATTATAATGTGAAATCATGGATGGAATTCACAGTATGCAAATTTTGTATAAAGGTGACAATGGAGAGCTACTCTTGTTTTCCTGGCAGCATTTTACTACTGCTGCATCTCCCTCTTCCCCCTCCCTGCACAACTTCTGCAGTGGTCTGTCTTTGTATGTTAGATGAAACTGTTGCCTCCTGTGGAACTGCTTCCTCAACTTTCAATCTAAAGCCATTTCAGTCTTTCCTGTGTTTGCTTTGGAATATATACAAAAAATTATATCCTGGCTTCTGGCTACATCTCCATGAGGTCAACCATGGAACTGCTCAGATCATGCTAAGTTGCCTGTGAAAGAAGTCTACCCAATTGGATTTGCCCCTCCAAGATTCACTGTGGACGTGAAGTGTGTTATTAGGATGATCCAGTTGAAAGCTCAGATTTAAATTGTCCTTTAAGATGTCAGTGTAACACTACTAGTGCCTTACAAGTTGGATATTTTTTTTTCCTGGAATGCAGACGATACAATAGTTACCCTATAATATAGTATCAGCTCTCCTATATCTCAGTCAATTTACATAATTTAAAATAGAACATCTTATTAAAAACATCTAGATATACACAGATTAGGAAACGCTTACAACATACAAATACACAAACTAGAAATAAATTCTCAGCATACTGGTGTATATATACAACTGTGTGATACAATAAATAATTTCTGTCATGCTCTATCTACACATCATATTGCTTAAAAGAAGAGTAGATCTGGGGCGGGCAGTGGTAAAATGAAGCGCCTTTAAAAGGCTCTCTACATTTAAATTTGTGCAAATTAAAATGGGAATTTTAGAGTACAACTGATCTGTGTCAGGAACACATGGCTGGAAATGAAAGGACCCATATTACTGAGGTATTTACAGATACTGGCTAAAGAGCACTATGTGGGCAAATGCAGAAAGGCTTCTTCTTCGTCTTTTTATTTTTCTTCTTCATAATTTAACTTAATTTAATTTAATTTAATTTACTTCTTGACTGCCAGCATGGCATCTACCTCCTCCTCGGGCTGTAGGGTGTGCCACTGTGCAATGGGCCGCCGGGGGTTGGCCAGCATGTCTGACCAGTGCCGCAGCTCCGCGCCGGTGCTGTTGTAGCCCACAAAGACTTTCCCGATGGCATCGTTCTTGCCAATCTTGTCATAGTCCAAAACAGTCACAACAATTTGCACTTTCTGTAATGACACAGAGAAAGAGCAGTGAGCACGACAGTAAGGGGAAGGTTGGCAGGGATGAATGGAGGGGACAGCCAGCCATGGAGAAGTCTTGAAGGGGGAAGTGTGTGACAGATGGAGTAGATTCCCCTAATGAGAAGGAAATTCAAACTTTTGTTTTTGCTTCTTGTGAGCCTTCCAAATAAAATCAGTTTTACAACCTCCCTGCTAGCTTCAAACTTGCCCCCTTGCATTGAATAGCTTCATATGGAAATCGAGGTTGATGTTTTTTCCTTTAACAGATTAATAATTTACAGGTAAGTTAATTCAAAATTTGTGCAATTTTACACACCCTTATTTTTTAAGTAAATAAGTTAACAACTAAAGTTGAGAAATGGCTCTACATTTGCAATGCTGTACTCTACTCTGTTAGTTGCTTTTCTACTTCTTAGCAACTCTTACCCATCCATCCAGTATGCTAGTCAGGTGTTTCCAGATAAATTCAGAAGATAGCCCTTATGGTTACTATATACATAGACACACACACGTGTTCTCATCTCTATGCATGTGTGTGCACTTGTGCACACACACAAGCTTGTGTGTATACTGTGTATATTCTGTGTTTTTACAGAGAAATCTAGAAAACAGGCTGGCTGCTTAAGGGAGTGGGAACGGATGCATAAACCCCTGGTGTCTTGAGGCTCTGACACATCAGCACAGCCTATGACTGAGCTGATGCTGGAGTGCCAATCTATAGGAATGGTGACCTCTGGCAAACAGGGTTAAACAAGTCCCATATGGTCTGTGTGAGCCCATCTGTCACAGCTCATAGACAACTTTCCATGCATTTATGTTTGTAGTTGCGTGCACATGCACACAATTCCTCTCTTTCAGGTCTTTAATATAAGTCAAAAGAGCATAAACAGCTATTCCTTCAGTGGAGTGGTGTTTCTTCCCCAACAGCACCTAAGACTTTCACAGTCTCAGGCTGATTTTACTAAATTGTAAACACTTCTCCTTATTGAGATTTATTTTAAACAATGAACATACAGTTCTTTTCCTGATTCCAGTGTCAGCTTCCTGAATAGAAGGAAGAAATACACTGAAACACATTTCCAGAAAAATCTTCTATTCTCTAGAATTAGGTTTTCAAATTTAAAGCTTTAAATATATCTACAATCTGGACCTCTTACTGGAATGATTAATTTCAGGGCTTGTAATAGGATTATCTTTTAAAAGTAGCAAGACCAGGGTCATGAGGTTTATTTTATAAAGTCCATTTCCTTACAGGATTGTACAGTTCACTGAGCCAGAGAAAGAGATGATTCCAACAGGCACTGAAGTATTTATATAGCTGCTGATGACAAAAGTATACATCAAACGAAAGATTTTCCCTCTCCAGAGTACTTATGATAAAAGGCAATATTCTGAGGCAAGTATTTCTATGTGCCAGAATTATGTTTCAGTGTTGCTGTCTGCAATACACTCACTTTTAATGGTACCTCCCCAAATGAACACTTATGTTTTAGATGCTTGCTAGACTCACAGATATAAAGACTAAGCATGAGACTATTTTCTTTGCACTACAAAAAAATGCTTGCCTGCTGTACCTAGAAGCTTGGGGATAGTTATTACTGGATTTTTTAAAAAAATGTTCATAATAAGACAAAAATGAGCACTGCAAATGAAAGACCCTTTTCCTTGCTCTACAAAGATGTAAGAACAGCCAGCTCAGATAATTAACTTGGAGATGATTATCCCCTCATGATCTCTGGACTAAACCTACAGAGAAATGTGAGCATCTCTTTGCCTTTGTACCACATATTAAAGGAGCAGCTGCATGGCAAAACCCAAGAGGTGCTAGTGGGAAGCACTGCCTCTCCTAATAAACACTTGGATTAGCAGTTTCCATGGTGTGATTAAGCCCTTTGGACTGAGAGGACCTGGAGACACTGCTGCCTACTAAGGCAGTCTGTTCTGCATGTGGCAAAACATGTGCCTGATCTGCCTGTAGCAACAGGATTTGACTTCCCTGTGGTGTTCTCCCATTACCCTTGCAGACATCACTTTTTTTCTCTTAAGAGCCAGAACCCATAGTCACTGTGAAATAGTTGAAAATGGTAATGTTTGGGTCCTTTAAAATTACAGAGATGTACTGCTATTGACCTGCTTTCCCTCTATGATCTCTCTCCATTCTTCAACAATCAAGAAACTTGAATAACCATCATTTTTTGACAGTGAAAGCTTGCTTAATGACTTTTATATGAATAGCACATAAGTCACAGTGATTCCTACGATATTAAGTCTAAATAACATTTAAAATGTGTTTTTCTAATGATGAAATCACTTCAGTATCCGTGATGAAGTGTCTTCTAAATACAATCTTTTATAACTAACTCAAAATACATTGGCAAATGACCGAAGTCCCTAACTGCAGATTTAAAATTGGGGTTATACAGTCAAGTAGGTAGCTAAAAAGTTATTCTAATAAACTTATTAAAAAAAAGGCGGCAAAAATTTTAAACCTCTAAACCACAATACTTTTAAAATAAACTATATCCACCTCAAAAAATGACTTAGAATTAATTAGAAGGCAAAATAGTCAAGTACCAAGAATGTGCCTAACCATGCCAAAGCTTTGATAAGGTAATGTGGAGGCAACCATTCCAGCTCCTCAATCCTGTCCCTGTTAGGAAATCAAGATACTTGTTGTCTAAACTGCCACTTGATTTGATTAATCTCTTTTTGCCTCTGGGTCTTTGATCCCTGTTAAGAAATCTTTCACAAGCACACAGACCAGCTTTCAGTAAAATCAAGTGAGATTAGCCCCCACTGGATTTCTCACTTCTTGATTCCTAGAATCCACAGACACCTGTACATGCAGTAGGGCATGAAGAAATTCTAAATAGACTAATCATGCATCCAAGTCACTGTGCCCATGCTTCACCTTGTCTAATTTTATTATCTTTGTTAGTACTGAGTCAGTAAAATGCAAGCACACAGTTTTACTTGAAAGGTAGGCCTCGGCTCCTGGGCTTCTCTCCAGCCCAATTGCTCTTGAAATCCAAGATACACAATGTGAAAACCCATACTATGCTCTCATCTAATAAAGAGGGGGCTCCAAGTCTTGTCCAAGCAATTTAAACACATTACAACTTTTAAACTACAAGTTTAAAAGCATGGCATCTAATTTATGCCATGACCGCTCTCACAATCCACAGAAGGATATTTTAAATTATGGTCATTTAAACTGAAAGGACACTTTCCCCACTCAGCTCCACCCAAAAAAGCTGTTGTACTGCTTAACATCTACACAGTCCTGGGGCTCTATGGCCAGGTGGGAAGCCAGCATGCAGCTCTTTTCCCACATGCCCCCTGAGATGGTTATAAAAGCTTCTCTCTTGAGATAAAAGACAGTTAACATCAAAAGAAGTTAATTCTCTCTCATGAGAGATGGTTTGCCTCCCAGTAGCTCAAAGATACGAAACTGAGTCCCTGAACAGGTACTGTAGTACTGACCCCTGAGATTCTCAAATGCCTTTTTCCAAGGGACATAGGAATCACTGACAAAGTTTTCAAAGTGTAGTGAATAACTGAAAAAAAAGCTGTACATGAATTAGGTGTTTTACTTTAAAGGGGTGCTGAAGTGTTTTCAAAAACTAGGGCAAATAAATGCATAGGGAGCACAAATTGATCTGATAATGCCAATTTATTATTCTCAATAATTTAGGGAAAAATGTTATAAACGGCTTTTCTTTTATCCCTATACCTTTTTGCTGGCACATTCCTTCCCTGTGGATTTTTTTTCCCCAAATCCATTTCTGTTAACAGAAAATGTCAGTTATCCATTTCTCAGTGATGAATCAAAGCTTCCTAAGTACTTCACATTTTATCATTTCCCTCTTGAAGCAGTCTAACACTCATCTAATGTAGCACAGGCCTGGCACCTAGGTGCTAATGAAGGCATGCACATGTGATAATTAACAAGATTCCTGTTAAATATTTATAAGGGCTGAGAGATGGAATGCAGCGGAAAGACAAAACACTGTTTGACATTACCTGAATTTGCTCAAATGGTACTTCAAAGCTGAAAGACTCGTTGTAGTAGGGATTCAGAGTGTTCTTTTTAATTGTAGTCTTTTTCTTCTTCAGCCTCTTACCATTCTGCATCAGATGGATCTTCACATAGGGATCTAAGCAATCAAGAGAAGAGGTAGCGGTAAGAAGGAGAGTTCAGTGTGTTTTCTACAAATTTTATTCCCATACATGTAAGAGTAGATTAAAAAAAAAATCCAACAGACAACATTTACAGCTTGTATTTAAACAATATCTTAATTTCTACTATAGAAAAACTCCTGTACAATTGTGAAGTATTCCTGATGGGAAAAGGTACAAAGTATTTATTGCATTATCTCCTTAACATCATGAAGGTGGAGTAAATTCCACCTAACTTTGTTCCACAGCTTATTAACCATCCTGCAAGCATTTCTTAGCAATGGTTTGTGAGGTTGTCTTCCCAAGACCGGTGAGGGTTGCCAAATGCACACAGCAGGTACAGAGCTGGCATGGCTGGATGCTCTACAACCACCTGGCAACTATTCCCATCACTCCTTGGGCAGGTGCTGCACTGTGGTTTTCCTGTTCTCTGACCTGCCTGGTGAGCTGTGACTGGCAGGGTCCAGCCCTGCCTGGCAGGAAAGGACTGTGTCACTTCAATACCAGCCCTCTGCCTCAGTGCTGCACACAGCCAGAGTCCATGGGGGCCACGGCGCTAGTATAAACTACACATTGGCTTTGCTACTCTCCATTGAATTACCACTGTCATTTCAAATGACTTCTGGTGGCAAAGGAACAGAACTCATTTGGTACCTAACCAGGGATTCCTTGTGCGAGCAACTTTCCTGGACATTACAGTGCTGATGAGGTATCTCGGTGATGATAATTTCAATGGAAGTTTTGCCTGCTTAAAAGAATAGCACTGTGAGTCCTTAATCCATTACAAGGGCCATGTGGCTGTCTGGAGAGTGAACTAACATTCTTCCATGGAGCTGGTAATTAGCAGTACTGGGTACACTGAGTTCAGCTATTTTTCTGTTTAGGCTTACCATGAAGCAACATTTGAGGCATCTCAAGCTCATACTTTTCAACAACCTGTATGGTATTGTCACCACAATTGGGGTAGGTGCCTCTGGCTTTAGGCAGCTGAACTGTGATGTAGATCAAGGCAAGCTTCCCTTGAGTGAGCTGGTAGGAGCTATATAAAATGCCTGCCAGACATAAGTCACCTGCAGCATAAATAAGGGAGCCTGAATTAATGCAGACTATCAAAGGAGAGGACTTCTCCTTTCCCTCCTGAGAAAAGGCTGGGGCTACAGAAGAAGACCCAGAAGAAGGACAAATGAACACTGCATTTAATGTGAGCAAACCATGCTTTATAATTCTGCATGAAATTGATTTTTAGAAGAGTAATTGCACTCTTCTACAGTCAAAATATGCCTTTCTGCGGAAGACCCGGGCGTTCAGGACAGTTAAGCTACTGGAGTCACTTGAACACAGTCTATAGTTCCTCTGAAGGAAGCCTAATTTTGGTAGTAGATTCTTCAAGACAGCAGACAAGGGTATAAAAATGGCTGTGAGAAGAAATTACAGAAATTCTAATTTAGGAATAGGCACATATTTCAGTAGTAAGACTGAAATAGCTGGAGTAGCTTCTCCAGTGGTGAACTCTCTGTTACAGAGGGTTAAGACTCCTTCTCCCTCAAAGACTCAAAGTTCAAACAGAAATTAAATCTGGGTAGGTTTATGCTTCAGGCAAGGGATTGTAAGGGTTCCTTGTGGCTGCACAATGTATGAATTAAGGAGTATCATGTGAAGAGCAAAATGCTAGCAAAAAGCCAACAGAGGTCTATTTATTTTTTAATACTGAGTTCAACATCATTGCACACAGGGTTTTCAAGAGGGAAAAGAGGCGAATCTGGACTTCTTCAGCATTAGGTGGTACTTGAGAAAAGCTCATCACTTTCCCTGAGGCTTCATGCAAAATGCAAAATTGTGCTAACTTTAAAATGATGGTTTAGGTACACATAACATATACTAAGAAAGTTTAGTAGTCAATGAGTCAGTGGTAGAGTGTTAAGAAATGAGAATGAGGTAAGACGCTGTAAAAATATCATTTGAGTTACTAGAGTGGAAGACCAAATGGTACAGTGATATATTATTATTAAGGGTATTAGAATGGAATAATTTATTAAAAGAAATGCAGGTGATATAAGTCAATTCTTTCCTGATCTGTGCCTTTGCACAGACAATATACACAGGTTTGATGATAATTCATATGTCCTTAAGGAACTGTACAGTAAGATTTATAAAGGGATGCAGAAATATTCCTATATTCATAACAAAATTCGTATTTTTGAGAAGAATATTTTTAAACTAGAAATCAATGTACGTGAATGCTTGTACATCTATGAGTACATTCACTTTAAATTATTTGCTTCTACTGACTTCCTATAATTTCTATCTTCATGCTTGAATTAGAACAAAACCTGATCTAGACAACTCACAGCCATGGGACAACACCCACAAGATATGTTTCTGTGGTTTCTTTTTCATGTCCTGATTGGTTTCTTCTGTTTGTCCGTCTGGGGAGTTGAGTTAGGCTCAGTCAAATGCCAGTTATTTAGTAGGAAAGACCCAGTGGTGCCACTGTAGTGCAGAACTGAGTGGCAGAGGTACCAAATGGAGCACAGAATGGGGTGTAACACGATAAAATAACCCAGTATTTCTTTCATCTGAGGGTAAAATCGTCATGCTAATCCAAACAGAAACCTATCACTTAACTGAAACCATGTTCCTTCTTTTCTTGTTTCACAGTAAAGTATTATGTAAGTTTACTCATCACAAACATTTAAAATCAGAACAGGATGTCCAGCTCAAGTAAGTGGGCCATTAGAGATTTTGGCTGAGTTTATCCTCATTAGATGGTATATCCACTTCCTTGTCTTTGAAGTATCCTAATACTAATTCTCCCCTCTCCTCATTCTTCTGTGTTCTATACATGAGCCCCTCCACCACTGCACTATCTTCAGCCACATTCTCCCGTGTTCCACAGTGTTAACTCCCTCAACTCCCCAGTAATTTATTTGCTTGCAGTGTACACACAAAACCTGATACCTAAGCACAGACTTTCTTGTGACTTCATGAATAAATCTCTGAAAAAGACAGATTCTCTTCCACTAAATAACAGAAGCTGAACTGCTTGGAATCAATTACTGGAAGAAGGGATGATAATCAAAAGAAAGCAGAACCTCTGGGAAGTGCCAATCTCCAGTGATTTTTGTGAGATAAGGTTTAGTGCTAATAGAAACGTCTCTCCTCTCTACTTGCAACATAACCTCAGTGCTGGCCCCATTAGTCATGCTGAGTAATATTTAACATGTAAATAGTCTCACTGAAGAACTGAGACCAGTAAGGATGACAGAACTGATATTACAGCCCTGAAAAGATAAATTGCCTGTTAAATGCCTAGCCTGGCCATAAAGGGCAGTGCCAATGAAAATAAGCATTTCTCTTTATGTACCCTGGACAATTATCTCATTCCGGAGTAAATATCTATCTTTAGTTAAATAGATTGCACCCCAGAATATTAATTTCTCTCCATGGGTAAACATCACTGTATTTTTAACCAGTTTGATTCCTTCCAAGTAAACAGCGATCTAGAACCACATTACACCCACAGGTATCTCTGGATGGACCACACCCATCTATCTGGAAGAAAAGATGTTGCACCCAGATGTCCCTCTGCTGAAGGAGACAGAATAGCTGTATGTCCCTTGCTTAACAATCCATTTTAACCAATGTGTGGGACTAAATAAAATTGTGCTATTTATTCCCTCATTAGCAGTCTACCCAGGAATGCTAAAAAGATGTACAATTCACAACTAATTGTGCATTATGGATCTCACAGTAATGTCTCAATGGAGGCTAGCTGAACTGCTTTTAAAGCACAGGTGGACCAGCTGACACATTTTATTTTCCTGACGTTTGCAGTAAGATGCCAATACATTATTTAAGAAGTAATCAACATGGTATGTAAGATCAAGATTTCTACAGTAACCTAACCATGAGGTATATACACACACACATATATATATATATATGTGTATATACGCAACTGGAACTCTAAAAATAATGAATAGTTACAGACATGTTGTAGACAAGACACAGTTGGCTAAGAGATTTTAGAAAAGCAAACTTTAAAATGAAAAAGTACTACAACTCAAAAGAAGGAAGTTGTGGCAAAAAACACTATGTCAGAAAAAGCTAGAACAGAAAAATGGCTGTTTTTCACTGGTTTTTAAGATTTAAAATATTAGAGGGGTAAGTAGCTGATGAAAAATAATTTCCCATATAGGTAGGAGAGAATTCAGTACCGAAATTTCTGTTTCTATGGATCTTCAGAAAAAATGCATCAACAGCATAGTCAGCTTGGGATGGTTTTACTACAATAGCTTGTTCTGAATGCAAACAGAAGGACAGTGCCCATCCTCTTAAAAATAAAATTAAGGCTTCTGCAATCTAATAAAAATATGAAAAGTAAAGCATCTAGAAGTTGATAAATTTGAAAAATGCCACAGGGATAACACTGGAATTGATTGTGTGTGCAGTTACAGTCCCGAGGCTGTGGGCAGGGGGAGCTTAATGGTTTAAAGAAAAAAATCGCATGCAGGTCTGTGCAAAGAGATCAGAGAAAGCCCTCTACAAGACTTGAGAAAGCCTAACATGATTAACAGGAAAAAACTGAGCCAGAACAAACTAGTCATAGATACAGCTGGTAAGTTTTATATGACAAAACAATGTAATAAGATGCTCTCAACTAAAATGTAGAAATGGTGAAGAAATATGGTCCCAGAACTGCCTCCAGCTGTACTTTTGTCTTCAAAATGTTCAGGATAACTGACTGCTCATTAGCACGTGTTTTTTCCTATCAGAAGAAAATTTATGTGCATTCCATGCCAAAGCTCAACATCACTGACATTTAGAGCAAAAGTGTCAGCAGATAGTGGAGTTTCCATTCCAGGAAGCAGAATGAATTCATGAAGAGTTTGGAAATTGATTCAAGAAGTAAGGAAAATGAGGTTTGGAAACGCAGCTTTACAAAGAGCTGTGCAGGTGCAGTTGGGACAGAGGTGACATGCTGGGTGCACTGTTAGTTCCAGGCTAAAGAGCCACTCTCATGCTGTAACACAGCAGCGTGGTGGAAAGCCCAGGAAAGACCAAGCCAGGGGCTTAGACCAGAGCTGGAGCAGGGTCAATACTGCATCTGCAGCCTGTTCCCCTTCTGTGCAAACAGGCTTCAGGTGAAGTTCTCTTGGCAGACAGTGGGGAGCACAGCCATTTAATACAGCAAACAACCTTATTTTCTATAGAGACTGCATCTGGGATGGAGGCCGGCAGCACCAGCAACACCTGAGTGCCTTTGGAGAGAAACAGCAGCACAGGCCAGAGTTGGGCTATGGAAAGCAGCAGGGCTCTGAGAGCAAAGAAAAACAGGAAAAACTTTGCTGTGAGTTCCCACAAATTTGCTGACTTTTCCCAAGAACCATGGGACATGCTCCCTCTGTGGGCATATAAACCCTTCCTCCCGAGGGAGAGGGACAATTCACATGATGCCTGTGGCATCCAGGCCCTGGATATTTCCCCTGACTTTTTCTCTTCTATTTATTCATGTTTGGATGAGAGCAGATAAAAAGAATCTCAGAAATAATGAGTTTAGAGTGATACTGGATTTTCTCAGCTAGTATTTTTTTCAGATAAATGGAAAGCTTTGAATGGGAAGGAAAGCCAGAGGGGGAAAAAACAATATATGGTACAATGACTTAGAAGAAGCATAAGCACCTTCTAGACTGCATAAAAATTATAGTTTCTATTCACTGACACAAGCTGTTGGGCCTTCTACCTTCCTCCACAAATGAACAAATTAAAGTTAGGACATTATTTTTAAGGAGCAGCTGATGTCCCAAGAGAAAACACACGCACATTGGAAACAGTTCTTTTGGCATAAACTATGTGGTTTGTAAGGTTTTTAAAATCAGATTTCCTTAAAAATAGCACTTTATTTTTTTTTTAAGTTGATTTGCTACATAATGTCCAATCCTCAGCTAATGCTGATATTTTGTTACTCTCATCACACTTTCCATAACCCCATGAGGCTGCAGATTACTTGACGTTATGGGCTAAGTCTTCAGCAGCAGCCATTTCTTGAGACAAGAGGTGAGTAGCAGAAGGTATTTGCTGTAGGTTCCTCTGCAGTGTCTATGCCAGTCCTGACCCAGCAAAACACATTTTAAAATCCCTTTTAAATCCCTAAGGCGGCTGAGGATTGAGAGGTGGAGGCTCTCCCAACACCAGCCAGTAGGGTATGGATGGGGTTGAGAAGTTGAATGCAGTCCAGATGGGCTGTCAGACTGGCCAGGAGAGCTGTGAACAGTTAACCCTAAAAAGCTCCTATCACACTTGCCAGTGTCTGTCTGTGCCATGGAGGGATGCTCCAGACCCAGCACACACACACAAAGCCATCAGGCTCCTTTGGGGCTCATATGTTGCAGTGTAACAAGTTAGATGACTTTGGATTCCATATTTCCACCAGCATCTTTAAAAGAAGATGCTGTAAGACTGGGTAATTTATAAATGAAAACATTTTTAATTTCAGATTCGATAATATTAGACAGATTTTCATAGTAATAATGGAGTCCAGGTATCCATTTATAGTTGGGAAGAAGAGGTTGGTATTTATAAAAGTAACATTAGCCTGCCTAGAATGAAAAGAGTTAAATGGAGAATGTAGCAAAGCAGTCTCAAAACAACAACTCTTCACTGGTGTGCAGTTATACAAACATCAAGTTGCTATTGAAATGTTGAATTCAGAGAACCAGTGAGCTTTGGCAAGAAGGAAATGCTGTAAAACTGACAGCCAGCAGACAACTCCCTCACCCAAGAATCCCAAACTGAGGCTGTTGAACACGTAGAGCTGACAGAGGAAACAGAAATGTTCACAGTGGCCTAAGGGCTATTCAGCCAGCTCTTGAGTGTGCAATTCCACCCACAGTGCTTCCAACTGGAACATAACAACAAATGTTATAGTGCCAGATGGGGAGAGTAGCAGAAAATGGGAGGAAAATAAAAATAAGAAAAGCCAAAACTCTTATTTAAAACCAGCACAAATTAGTGCTTATGAGCTTTTGATTAAGTTTACTGCCAGAGCAAGGACAGCTGATCTGTCTGTTGTATCCAAGGGGTTCATTTCAGCAGTTACACACAGGCAAAACAAATAGTTTTATAAAGTGCAACAAATGTGGGCTGAACCAACAGGAAAATGCACCTTGAGTTCTGGCTGTGGGTAAACACAGAATACTCTTGTGGAAAAGCAAAGCTACTCAACCAAGCATCTTGTAAATGTGATCACATGGAAACTACATATATCAAAGCAGTAAACCTTGTTGTCCAGTGTTTGCACCAAAAGGGTACAAATTGCAAACTGACTGCTCATGAAGCTTGAATGTAGCGAGGAGGGGGAGAGACAGCATGGCATTGTAAAATTTTAACATACTGGAGAAGGGCACCTGCAATCTTAGATAATAAATAAAGAAATAAAAATGCATATTGCAATACCATGCTTGTATACAAGCAGAAAGAATACAACAGCAGCTAAGATGAAGGAGGTATTTATATCAAATAGTGGGAAGGTATTAATTTGAGCTGTTGATACAGGCAGACTCTCCAGGACAGGAATCCAGACTGAAACCAAAGCAAACTGGCAATACCTCAGGCAGCAAATTCCAGCAGACTGCTGAGTTAGAATTTAGGTAATGCCTTTTGATGATGTAGAGAAAAAAAAAAAAAGAAATTTTTATTTATTAAATTGATGGCAGTGAAAATACCAGAAGATAATACAAAGAGGCTTAGAGAGATTCAAAAGACTGTCCTCAAGTGAACTGGGGAGGAGGGAAGGGGGAATACACATGGACTGAGGAATAACAACAGGCAGAAGAGTGAAGAGAGAATCAGAAGGACAGATTACAGAACACTCCAAACAACCCAAGTTAAAAAGCAGTTCTTGTGGGATGCCTTAGCTGAAAACAACAGGGACTTGGGTGCATAATGATGTTCTGCACTGGACTGTCAGTCAGTGCCTTGAAGCCCTCCAGAGCTGGGCTGGTTTGGAGGCAGAGCTGCCCCATCTCACTGAGGCACACACTGCTGAGTGGAGGCCTGTTTTAGTTATTCCCCCCACTCATCACAAAGACCCCAAGCCCCAAATCCAACAGCTGTGAGGCAAAATAATTCCTAATCTCAAACTTCACTGAGAACAGATAGGCATTCCAGTATTACTGGGTAATAAAGAAAACCACATCTGAGTGTCAGTATTCACTCCAAGGAATTCCTCAACCCTGAAACACAGAGAAAGTCTGTTAAAAACAAAAATTGGTCTAACTAGTGTATTAGCAATTTACTGTAGCAACAATATGCATTTGTAGTCCCAACTCTCCAAGCCAACATTGCCACAGAAAGGTTTTATAGCTTGACTGAATGTCAGAATGGCACTACTGCATTGTGATTGTCTTTACACGGAAAAAAGCAAATATACCCTGCCAAGGGGTAATCTGTGTACTCTTCCACAGAGGGTTAGAAGCAACACAGACAAAACCAGGCCAAGTCAGTTATAAAGGCTGTCTCAGATCAAAACCACTGAACTATCATGTTGTTTAACCATGAAAATTTTCTTCAAATGCAGCAAACCCAGTTATGTCCCTGTATTCCATCCATATCTCCACAGGCCAAAGTAATATTAGGTGAGCTGGGAGGAGAAGGAGAGGACAGAAAAAATGAAATAGCAAAGCAGCAGGGAGTTTTATCTACCTATGATCAAAAGGGTAGGAAACACCCAATTACCTTAGCTCATACAAGTGAGTCACCAGAAAAATGCAAGCCAATATACCGCAAACTAATTCTGATGCATTTAATAAAAATCTAGCACTGCCACTTTATAAACAGCTTCTCTCATCCAGGTAAACTTTCAGTCCCAGACAATGCAAAGGAGAAATGTCTGGTTTTCTTTTTTTTTCTGACGATTAAACTAGAAATAGCACAGAACTAATACTGCAGGAATGCTGCAGTAAAGAAGGCATAGAAAAAATAGTATTACAACATCAGTATCTACCAGTAAAGAAGCCTGATCTGAACTCTTCACAACTGAGAAACCAACCCTCTTTATGCTTTATCAAGGCTGATATTTATTTTAAGAGCATATGAAGACTTTCAAACTACATTCCATTTATCAGTGGCTGCATGTATAAAGGGATTCCATCAGCATCCAGTCCTCAGTCTCAACCTGAAATAATATTCAGACATTTTTGTACCTGTGAAGTTTATATAAATCTTAGATCTCATTTAGTTTTCATTATTTTTCTGTTGGATTTGAGCTTCGAGGAAAAAAAACATAAATGGAAGGAAGAAGGTATATGAATGCAGTCTTGCTTTTAGCCTACAAAATATGCATTCAAAATTACCTGGAGAAAATACTCAACAGCTCTCTTTCCCCTCCTATTCCTCCCTCCCAACACATCCAGTTAAGCAGGATTTTGGGAATTCATATAGGCTATTTGTGGCACCTAATTTTAGCATGGCTTAGAGGATCAAACTCTTTACTGCCTCAACACACAGACCACCCATCCCATACATGAAACCTAAGGCAACACACAATACAGTTAGTTTTTTGAACCTCTTTAAACACAGAGGCCACAAGAAACCTTTCCCTATTCCTTGCTCAGAGCCATGGCTAAGAACAAGCTCAGCTGATGGGCTTCCTGGCAGTGAGAAGACTCCTGGAACACTGCAAGGCAAGAACTGCATCTGCTCAGGGACTGGAAGGGGCTATTCTGGATTGTGCTTCCCAATATAGTTGGGAAACCAGTTTTGTTTTGAATTAAATTTAACCAGAGTAAGGAAAAAGAGATCGAGATCAAGATCAGATTTTATTGGGATGGCAAATATCTTCATCTCAATCCCACCATGAGAAGTTACAATGTAGGTTAAATTTATCAGCAATTTCAACTGAGTTCAGCTAAATTATATCTGTTTTTCAAACATGACAGCTGAGTGAAAACCTATTCTTTAGAATCCCTAACCCCCCCAGGTTTTAAAAGCCTGAAGGTCAGATTTTTAACTTGAGCACTTGCAGAGGAAGGGCTGGAAGGCTGCACACTTGCTCACATTCCTGTTGATTACACACAATGAAAAGCAGTGACCTGAAACTTAAGGCAAATTTTTACTTACACAAGAGTAACATTGAGATTATGTTTACTGAAGAGTCATGGAAGTGCTGAAGTCCTTGGGAGAACAAACTGCCTACTTTGTTTTTTAACTCCAGACAAGTTACAAGAAAGAACAAGATAAGGAGTTAAGAGCTAAAATTGAAGGAAAAGAACAAGCGTTCGAGGCCAACAGCATCTGCATTAGGAACACTCTGCTGCTGAGAACATTAGTCCTGCTGTAAGACAAGAGGACAGATAACTTGAAAAATGGTGCCATTAGGTGAAAGATGGAAGTATTTATAACATGACCAATAGCTCATGCCCCAAATTCTTCAAACTGCCCCAGCCAGTTAATGGCACAAATGGGTATTGACTGACATGTTCACCACTGACTCTACACCACTTCAGTTTAAAAGTCAGTCAAACGTGACACAGTCCTTCAGAAATCCAAGGGTACATGATAATTTTCAGCTCAGATACCTGCTACAAATTTCTACAGCAGATAGCCAATTTGGTACAAAAGTGGTGGAGTGTGCTTCACTGACAAACCAGATTGAATCTGGGCAGCTCAGCATATTTCTGCCTGCTACGACATGGAACAAGATCCTGATGCAGTCTAGTCAGTGGATCACGATCTGTAACAAAATCAAATAGCCCAGGAATCCAAAAAGCACATATGAATTTCTGAAACCCTTTGGCTCTTCAGAATTGAAAGGAGGAATATTTGAAAAGACAAGCCTGAGTGTTTGTGGTTACTAGATGAGAAGGAAGAGAAGGAGGAGGAGGATGCTAGAGGAGGAAAACAGTTGTTTTTATTTGTAATCAATAAATAGAAACCACATCAAAGGGAAAGTGGATGACACTGCTTCTAAGCCAAGGTAGTACTCATTTTGTATAACAGAGAATAGAAATAATTTCAGCAAAGCTCAAAAAACAGTACTCTTTTCAAGCAGCGTTCACCAAAGTTAGAATAGGTTTTCAAAAGTATCAAGTATTTGTAGATAGGTCTGTTTTCAAAGACACCTAGCTCCTGTTAAAAATCACTGGTATGAAGATGAAGCAATCAATTCCCCTGGAAACTCCTATTGAACATTTCTCTGCATTAGTCAGTATCTAGGTGACAATAGACTTTTTTTTTTTTTTAAACTTGTGAACAAAGACAGTCAAGATATTCACTCAGCAGCAATAAGAAATAATTTAAATTCTTTCTGTTTACTGTACATGCCACAAATGGCAATCAGCAAGCAGTGATATTAAACTTGTGGGTTTCAGATAGACAAAACATTCTCGTGTTAAAAATGAAGGTCACAAACATTGAAAAGAACATACTAAGGAGAACTGAGATTTTAAGTTAAAAAAAGTGCCACATTTAGCAAACAATAAACCTGCTTTTCTGATACTTTTAGGAGAGAGGGAAAGAGGGAGAGAGAGGGAGTGCCTCTAGTTAGTTTGCCGTTAGCACAAAGGAAAACAATTGCAGGGCTTAGTGAGGATTTAGCTTTAACAAATGCTTATCACAAAGTCATGCCACTGCACACTGCTGTTCTGTATTTGGAGTGAAATTAATTTCCAGCTCCACATTAACCTTTTAGAGACCCTGCTTGGTAGAGGAATTTAATCCTTTGGATTTTGGTATGCCACCAACAAAGGCCATTTCTAAATTTGCTGAGTTTGATAAGACTATTACCTGAAGAACTTTTATTAAAGGGAAAAAAAATCAATTTATTGACAGTGGGTATTTCAGACCACGAAAAGTTGAGTGTAAAATTAACTCGGCAAGAAGAACAAAAGAAAACCTAGGAAATCCTAAGTTTTTTTCAGTTCTCGTAACATACTATTCTTCTGTGCTATAATTAATCCACTGATATTGTGACAGTATACTCTCAAGCCATATACTAATATAAAAAACTTTATTATGATGAAGCAGACATTTTTTAAACTTTATGAAAAACAGGCCTTTGGATGTAACCAAGAAAGACCATTCAGCTGGGTAATGGGAAACAATTTCTAGGCTTACCATGAAGTAAGGGAAAAGTGATGATTTAGTGTTAAAAGCAGGAATTCCAGCACACGCAGGGAAGCCCATTTTCTGGTCCTTATTAGCATTAATGCAACAACCCTCCTTGTTGGCAGGACTCTTTCCCTGCTGCATTCCAGGAGCTGAGAGGAGCCCTCTGGAAGTCAGACAGAATCTGCTGTCGCTACCATATTAGGAATCAAACCGAGTAGCAAAAGCCTCCGGCTGAGCGGAGATAAATCAGCAGGGAACGCGTTTGCCTCCCAGCCAAATGAGTAAAGCAAAGTGATTGAGGAAACAAAGTAAATAATAATAAAAAAACCAAATCCTTAGCAGTAGGAGTGACTTCTTCCTTTTCATTTTTATCGTGCTTCTTACTGAAGTATAGGTCCAAACCAGATTTACAGATATGAACACACCCCATTCCCTGTATTTCTTTATTGCTGCAGAGCGAAATAATCCCAAGACACAAAACAATGATCAGCTTCAAATGTTTTTAACACATTCTTTTTGGCTGGAAAGACAGTATTAGTTTGCAGTGGACTTTATACTGCTCTTGACATAAATTTTGGTTTACAGCCAATCTGGTCCTTCCACCAAGATTTCCCTAATCACAGACATAGTCACTCTTCCACTTATGATCAGCCTTGTAGTCCACAGAAAGTTTCACCTGAAATACAATGTTTGCTAATGATTCAGCTCTTTGTAGAGGCAGAACAGAGGACTTGCTATTACACTTTGTATACATGCATGGATCTATTCTGAGCATTCCTTATTATAGAGAGGGTCTATAAGGTTATGGCATTGGCAAAGGGATGCAATTCCATGTAGGTGTGATTGAAATCTCTAGATTTTGTACCTGCTGTGTGTGAATGAGGGTCAGATCCACAAGACATGCCAGTTCATAGCCTGCAAAAGGTGGGAAAGTCATACTTCCATTGCATGGCATGGATTCCAAACTCAGCATGATGAACTGTCCTATGTAAAGATCTCTGTCTCTACTCTCTGAGTTGCCAATGCTGTGAGATAGTGGATGCTCACAAGATGCAGGCACTGCAGATGCCATCCCAAAAAAGAGGAAGGACTGCTGTGCCTGTACCTACGTGCCAGCCCCATGTAAAGGCTGATGTGCCACATCCCCTCCTGCTCCTCAGCAGCCCAAAGCACACCCACCCCACCTCACCTCACACATGCTGCAGAAGTACACACCCCACTGCAACTTAGGAGGCTTAACAAAATCACGGTATACATAAGTTTGGGTTTCTATTTTGAAATCCAGGGAAGATTTGCTATTAGTACATTATTTCACAGGAAGAAAACTGTCTGAAGAGTAAGAAAATGTAACAGGATGGATACATTGCTAAATCATTGTTAACCAACACCAGCATTTCAGCCTTAGTAACCTTGCACATCACTTGTGATTGTTGTCTTTGGTTGCAATGGGTAGGAAACTGTCACATGCACGCATTTTTCTAATCCTCAGCCATTAGGCTCTCATAGCAACCTTTCTCTCACCCACCAAAATAAATGGGGTGGGCTCCCCATAGAGCTTAATGCAAAGCATTGTACAAATGGTGGCAGAAATAATGTTTTGCCCATGGAAATATTACCACCTCTTTTGAGAGGAAAGGTGGTTTCTGAAAGGTGGTAGACTAACAATAAAATGAAGATTGCATGTATTGTCTTGTATTCGTTCAGAGGAAGAAAATCAGTAGGATTCTGTCACCCAGCAGGTTGTCTTGGTAAAAATAAGCAGTGGCTGAGGGAATGCAGAAATGAAATGGTACCCACAGCTTTCTACAGCTCTTGAGACAAGAATAAAGCCGCAGCTTCCTAATTATATAGTGCTCACCCTCTAGCATATTGATTTCATTGTTATATTTTCTCCTTTCTTGATAAGACACTGTGGTTGAATGCTGTTGTCAGCTCCTAGTGTGTTGTTTTCCTGAAAGCCTGTCTTAACTATTCAAATATCCACAAACTACATTACCATTAGCAAACAAAAACTGTGTATAATACAACTGAAGATGCACCAATATACCTCTATTCACCCCCAAAATCTAAGAAGGTAAAGTAGAAGCCCACATGTCATGACATCAGCCAGTGGTATAAGAACGTAAATATTCATAGGGTGTCACACCAGTAAGCATTTATCACCAGTGGGAGCCTGGAAACTGGACTCTGGGGCCTGGGAGAGCCCTCTGGCTGAAGCTAAATTCAGACTAATTCACTAAAAAGCAATAATGGTGGCACCCAGAGGATGGAATTAGATATCTCAGCCCTCAATCACCTTATTGCTAATTTGAGTTCAATTTTCTTTTTTTTTTTTTTAAAATCTGGAGTCAACAAGGAGGTTACATCCCCTTTTCTCAGTTATGTTTGTGTCTGATAAGAAATGCTGGTGTGCTAGACAGAAATTTAAGGGAATAGGGAATGCTGGGGTTTGAAGCCCTGTTTGCTTCCATTTCAAATTACGGGATTTGTATCTGTGCTACGGATTGAAAGGAGACAAGCAGGGCAAAGTATTTAACTGAGACCTCACTTTGAATTAAGTTCACTAGATTTTCCTTTCCAAGACAGTCACCACATATTTTGTCACAGATATTGCTCATCTATAGAGAAGTATGGTTCAATTAAGAGATGGTACCTAAGGAGTAACACCTTTACAGCAAAAATTGCAGGTTGCAAAGAAAAACAGTGAAAAGGTGTGAAAATACAGCTTTCCTACTGCTAAAAATTTCTGTCAATCAACTTTTCCTCAAACCAGATAGAAGATAAACTCTGAGTCTTACTGTCACACATTTGGTATCTCAGGTTTTCACAAAAGAATGGCTTAAAGTGCCTTTCAAGCTTTAAAGTGAGCTCTCTTGTATAATTTTGGCCTACGACATGTTATGCAGTGCTCTGCAGAATTTCAGATTTATTTTTCTTAGCATCCCTATCATTCTAACCACAGCAAATTCCAGGCAGGGCTCTAAGCAAAACCCACAGAAACTTTCCAAAGGCTCGCTATTTTCTGCTTCTCCTTGAATTATAAGCACCTTTGTTTCATAAACTTTTGAACTTGCCATAAACATGTTTCAGTATGTTAAAGTACTGTCCTTCACCCAACCCCTGACTGTGAAAATACAGTAGATTACAAAAAGAATGAGGCACACTTAAAAAAAAAAAACAAAAACCCTATACACCAACTTTATATGTTTTACTTTTTGTAAGTAAAGAGGTGACTTTGCCAACCATTTCTAAAGGATTAAAAAGCCTGCTGTGTCATCTCATATATCTTCGTTCAGTTTCTAATGCAGCCAGAGAACACAAAGGCTGAGAGAAAACCTTTCATCATTTGCAGTTATCGACTAGGCCAGAATACAGTATTAGAAACCTTAGAAACTTTCAGCTAAAACTTCTTTGCTTTGAAGAATGGCTGATCTCTTGAGTGAAGGAAAGCAGCCTACCCCCAAAAAGGTTGTTATTATTATCCAGAAACCTAATATATTTTAGGGAAAAATTGTTGGGGGCACTTTGAATGACAAGCTGTTTTCTACTGCATTAGCACAAATGTTCAATGTTTTGAACGGTCCAAATGTTTTTGGATGTTCTTAATCACCTTATACACCAGCTTTGGGAGAGTTTTAGCTGCCTTCAAAAATAAGGTCTTTTATTTAAAAAAAAAAAAGTGTCTCTATCAGAGGGTCAGAGGGCAAAGGCTATTTAAAGGAATTGTTGCTTCAATGAGAGTGGAAGCTAGTGTTTTGCCCTGAGGCTCTTCATCCAAGATGCAGCTGATCTTAATGTTATGGGCTTCCAGCAAAATGCAGGCAGGATCCTTTTCTCCTCATGCACCATGGCATGAGCAAACTGTAAAGTCTGAGCTAAAGGCTGGTATTAAACACCAGAGTACTGCCCCAAACTAGGTGCCAAGATCTCTGCATAGCAATCATAAAAAACACTACACTCTTAAATTTGAAAGTTCTATATAAACAAACAAACAAACAAACAAACAAATAAATAAATAAATATGAAAGAATCTATTTTAAAATCCTTTCTACTTGATTATGATTCCTGGGGTTAGATTTGCTTTTGCATCCATCTTCTCTTCCAGTATGGATCAGAATCTTGACCTTATTCAAAGGCATCAGTCTATTTACTGACCAGAGGTAACCCACTGAATAATTCTGGCATTGATTGATAGTCAAGCCAGCAATCCGCTCCTGGAGGTACTGTATCAGTTGAGAAGTGAGCCTGCAAAATCATTGTATGCAAACTTTATATTCACTGCTGCCAACTCTTGTGATTTTATCACAATCCCTGAGATATTAAGTATATTTCTTGAAGCCTTAGTTTCCCAGCATTACGTTAACATCAGGGATTTGCAGCTTGCATTTCAAATAAAAAAAATTAAATTCTCTAACTCCTGTGGCTAGAAATAAAAGTCCAAAAGCATTGAATCCAAAGCTTCAAATCAAAAGTAATTTATTAATATACTTAAAGCACATTTATTTTTAAGTCAAGAGCAAAAAATCTGGGAACCAACAGCACGCTCTAAAACTGAGCTGCTTGTGACCTTTTCCTTATGTATTATTTCCCTTTGCAACTGCTGTCAACTTGCAGTGATAAAAGCTTTAAAAGCATAATTGAGAAGGGCTTTTACTTGTAGTTTTGCTTGACATTTTTCCAGGAAATTTTCAGAACTGAGTGAAATCAGAATCAACCAAAATAGCCTTCAGAAAATTCATGCTGTCCTCCTCGGACAGTGGCATCACTAACATACTGAACTGAGGAAAATGTCAAAACAGACATGGAAACCCAACCAGAACTGCCTGACTCTCTGCCAGGTCAGCATGAACTCAACCATTTTGGTAAATATTTTTCTAGCTACTGCAATCCGTGTTACACTGTTTTTACTGTTGGGAGATGTATCACTGAATTTTCTAAGTTCTCTTCCAGTTTTAAGTGCAATAGAAAGCTCTTTTCTCCATTATTATTTAGGTTTCCTCCTGGAGAGAAAATAAAGCAATTTATAAGACTGATCAGACACAAGTAGAATTCTGATGTGCTGGACACAAAAAACTCTCCCTGCAACAGTTTCAACAGCAAAATAGCTCTGCCACATAACTCTCAGATGCTGCTTGTGTATCTTGCTTTAGTTTTGTTGAAAAATCAACTTCTGAGCTCAGGCCAGTGTGAAAGAAGGGTGGCAAGCAAAAGGAATGGACACAAGACAGCACAGAGTCAGTGCATGACTGGTGGTTCCTTGAGCAGGTGGTCTGACAGAGTGAACAGCACCTGGGGTACGATCCTCCCGTGGATCACTCAGAAACATTCTGTCCTCCTCTGCTGTTTAGAAAGGGACATGGGGAAGAAGCATAGGAGAAGCTCTCTCTGCAGTTTAACTATTATCCCAAAGATTCCTGACTAATCTGGTACCCTTCATGCAGATATGCAACACCTGTGAAAACCTGCATTTTTTCAAGCTGAACTACAAACACCAGGTTTCTTGCCCTGTTTTGCTAACGTGGATTAACAACCTGGATCACGTTAATCATGTTTCTCCTGCTTTCTCTTTATGTTCTAAATGTAGAAGGCAACTATCTCATACCTGTTTATATTGTGCTTTAGAAAATTGAATCAATCTTTTTAAGAGAGACTTTCAGGGAGCAGTAAATATCCAGATCACCATTTTATTGAATTGATTCATAGCACAGGACATTTGAATTCCACGGATTGTTGCCATGGCTGCAACCTGAATGAAGACATTTCCTTCCAGAATTCAGCAGAGAAGCTCCTTTGTTTATTTTGCATTGAATTTTATTTGTACACGTAAAAGAAATGGGACAACACTGACCAGTCAGTCTGTTCTTTAGCATGAATGTACTCTATTTCACCATATTATTACTTCACTAAGATAGCATCTTCTGGCCAAACTAAAGAGGATCTTTTAGAAAGACAACAAACCAGATTTATGGACTTCAGTCTGCTACATTAGCTCATATGCTCCAAGTTGGTTTCACATTAAATCTTGTGGAATGACTCTCTTATTAGTTATATTATCAACTGTCCTCATTGCTCTGAGGGACTTTGATAGAATTTAAAGAAATCCAGCCAAACTCAAAAACCTCGTAATAGCTGAAAGTGATACAGTCTTTCTTCATGTAAGGATTCTGAAAGTTTCTGCCTATATGGTAGCATTCACACATAACTTAATTTTCACCATTAAATGCTAAGAACTGAAAATAGCACAGTAACACAGCTTTTGCAGAAAACAAAAATTTGATTTATTACTTGAGAAAAAAATTATAGTTGAGCAACATTGCATACATAAAATTTTAAAGTATTCACAGCTATTTTAAGCCACTCATGTCACCATAGATTCAGCCTGCTACAATGATGACGCAGAATATACTAAGCTTCCTTTAAAGAAGGTAACTTCTCTTACCTGTTGATTGCAGTAACGTTTTCAAAATCATATTTAGGAGAAACACTGCAAAGGATCTCTCTTCTTAAAAAATGCTAGAGGTCAGATAGCTAGTCTTTGCATCATTTAAAAGGATCAAGGCATTGGTCTCTTTGGCCTTTTCTTACAAAACAAACACTCCCCAAATAGAAAAACAACCAGGGTGAGACAACAGTGAGGAAGGAGCATTGAACCTAGTAGCTAAGCAGTTTACCTGGAAGTGAAAGAGGTTGATGTGCCTCCTACAATGTATATTTTGTTACTTAGAAGACTGGAATAATTTGGGCATGGTTATGCTGTAGTAGCTGCTAACCTAGCGTAGAAAGGACTCCCCTGGGAACAAGGAGATCCTCCTGCCCTGCTCCAAAAGGAGTTTACCCTCTCCAAACTCAGAATTTGAAAATCCTCCTGTCTGTCTTCATTCCCAGGAGTAGAAACCTTGGTAGTATTGAGTTTTGAGGAAGTCAGAGTTTTGAGGAACTCAGAGTAGGCTAAAGCTAGCCCTTTTTGTAAACTATTGTCTTGATTTCTTAAACACTTCTGTAAACATTGTTATTTTCACAGAATCACAGAATATGCTGACTTGGAAGGGACCCACAAGCATCATTGAGTCCAACTCCTGGCCCTGCACAGCACTATCCCCAAGAGTCACATCACATGCCTGAGAGAATTTCATGCTATTCTCTCCTATAATGGAAATTAAAAATTTATTTTCCACAATCAGTTTTTGACAGTCCTTCTCTGGCATGATAAAGCAACTATGTTTTGCACAAACAAGCCATCCCCATTGGATTTATTGTCAATCAAAAATGCTGCATACAAAAAAACTTAGACAACCTGAGAAATAGGAACTGGCTAAGTCTGTTGCAGACTGTTAAGTTCTGTTATGGCAGAACAGGCACATGGGCAGTGCACATGAGGTGAGTCAGTGGGACTTTTCTTTGAGTAACAGCTCTGCATGACACACATAAAGTAAAGGCAGGCACAACCACAGCGTTCATGGTTGTGGAAACACAATTCCTCAGCTAGTGCTCTAGAGACAAAGACTGCTGATCAGTGAAAATTATGTGGCACTCTCCTACAAAAGAAGAATAAGGACCACGCTGTGTTACATATTTAGATGCCAGCCAGCACCCTGCTACGTCCTGATCCCAGGCTCAGTCCCCAGGCCACAAAAACCAATCGTGCTGCCCAAAGCTGCCTTTGAAGCAACCCTGGTGAGAAACTGATTCTAACAAGGCAAAGACAAGGAGGCACTTCAGACAACATCAGATAATTTAAAACTGCGCACAGCTCCCTGCTAGAATAAATGGGCACATCATCGCCACTGTTGGTGAAATTTTATCTGTTCAGATAAGCAGAGAATTAGGCCAATAATGCCCTACCAGACTAAATTATGTAACTACTTATCTGCAAAGGTTACTTTTGTTATCTCTGTAATGGAATTATCTCCACAAAAACAGTTATTTAGCCACTTAGTTATAAAATCATGTAGGAACACCAGAATTTCTATAATCAGTTTATGATTGCCTTTCGTTATTAATTCCAATCATGCTATACAGTGATAATGAATCACAACAGGGGCACTGCTTCAGATATTGCAGCACAGTATATCCACCAGACCAAAACAACTACCTGCTGCATTAGGATAATTCTGACACACTTTTTGTTCTTTTTTGCTGACTGTTTTTCGGTTTTCTTTTTGTTCCCTGTTTATCTGCTCTCAGCTTCCTAATCTAAGCAAAACAGATGATAATATTTTCCTCTTTGATAAAAGCCCTAGTGACATCTCAATTTATTTTTTAATTAGTCTGCCTGTCAATAGTCAGGTCCACTAGGCACACCAAGACCAGCGAGTGAAAGGCATACTTGATGGAATTTGAAAAGTCAACCCTAAGCACACCACGCAACATCTAAAATACCAGGATCACTCCTTGAACAAATGATGTGACATACTCGGTTGTTCAAAATAATGGCATTACCTTTGTTTTAGACCTGGTTACAGTGCTTTGCATTTGGCTAAATCGTTTATATCTGTGCTGAATTTGTATAGAGCCATGCCTTTACAGTCAGTAGCACTCTATATCATCTTTCACACACACCAACATGACTGAACAAGTCTTTTGTTGAACTAGAAAATCAGGTTCATGTTCATCCCTAGGTCAATTCCCTAATAATGATTTTTCCATCTTGCAATCTAAAGTTCAATTTAAGGACCAAGGACAAATGAAAAGTGTTTTTTCCCTCATGAGAATTTGACTTGTTCAGATCTGAACATCAGCGTAAGTACATGTTAGGAATGTACTGTTTTCATTTATATGTGAGTTACTTTATACTCGCTCTTTCTTTCTCACTTGAGGAAGACAGTCCATGTCCCTCCAGCATCTAAAAATCCCACCTTACCTTGCACCAGGGCAGGAACTTACTGTTGAAACTGTAACCTCTTTTTTGCAATCTACAGCTCATGCATATTAGGCATGACAGATGCTGCACACACTTTTCAGTCCCTTACAGCAACAGCTTCAAGTCTTTAAGAAGGCTGCTTAGGTCTAAAGTCAGCTGCACTTGCCAAAATGATAGAGCCCATGGATGTGTATCTCCTACAATATGTAAGATATCTGCAAATGCAGAAAGGCACTCTGCCTGTTTACTGTTGAGAAGAAAAAAAAAGGTTTTATGGATGGCACTGTTTTTGTAAAGCAATCTGCTAATATATGGGCTGGATTTTATACTGATGTAATTTTCTTGGCATGTCATTCTTCAGAACTACTGATCATACAACTGTGATCATAAAATGCTAAATTAATATGTTCTACAAAATAGTTTAATTTATCTTTGAGACTTAAGTAAGTACTTAAGGATGCTGAAATTGAACTTCATCAAAATATTAAAAAAGAGCCCTTGTCCTCAGCAGAAACAAACAAATTAGTGACCTATACTTCCACAATATATTTGTTACAGCAAAATGAGCATTTTCATAACCATTTAAAATGCTTAAGTGGAGCAGAATATGATGGTATTTTCAGAATGGTTAAAATGCTCCTTAGTTCATGAACATTCTCAGTGGCAGAGCACATTAGTCCAAAGACTGTTATCTCAGTTGTTCTGGTACTCTGTGACCTTGCTCCTACCTCCAGCTATCTGCCATACAAAGGCTCAGGTTGTTGCCTTGCATTTACGAACATGTTTTTACTTCTCAGCTGGGCACTCAAGGATCTGCTTGGCACAACAAGCAGAGCAGTATGAAGAAAAAGAATTTTCAGCTATTTCCTAATCTCCTTTCTCTCGGTCACATGGTAATATGAAATTCTTATTCTCTATATATGGAGGTTAAGTAAAGACTATAATAATTCTTCAAGAGAACATCTTTGTCTTTTTGTTGGAAATTTTATCCTTGTATAGAAAATAATGAGAAGAGTCCATTGTAGCTGTTGGCCATGTTCTTGATCCATGTTAGACCTAATGATCTGTGGATTTTGCCTTTTTCTGTTATGCAGTTGTTTGTTTCTTATTTTTTTTCAAATTATTGGCATCAAGCTCTCACATTTTTCTTATATAGGACTGGAAAAGATGTTTTCCCCTAACCTTCAAGATTCTTCTTTTGCAGTGTATGATTAGCTAGAACAATACTCTGTTTAAACTGATGTTCAAAAGTTTCCTTGCAGGCTCATTTTGAGACAGATACCATTCCAGAGAGGGACTGCATGAATTTTAACACTGAACAAAAGCAAACACAGAAGTCCATGCTGCCTTTTTTCATCTGATGGATACTTGTATTTGCACAGCAATATTTACATGACACAGAAATCAGAATTTACTCACAGCTGTGGACTAGTATTCATGAAACTGCTACTTTTCCATCATGAACTGACTGAGCTGGAATCTGATCCACGACCAAAACTACTGTGCACAAATAAACAATAACATGGTCACTGCACTGAAGAATCACAGGCTAAACTGTCAGAATAATGTCAACTACTATCACATCACAGGTTTTGTGTTTTTTTTTAATAAAGAAGGCAAAATGTTTTTATTTTGCACTCCAACAAAAGCATTTATTAGCAGCTCTGAGTTATGCTTAGCTTAATTCAAGTTAGCCATTTCAGACTGACCATAAATCCCTTTTTGAGGATAAGAATCAGTTAGAGAAGGAGAACAGCCAAACAATATTTCAGAGTTTTGGTATCAGACACCCTTTATACAAACAAAATTATAAAAATATTGTCTGTGTAAGCCAGGAGAACGTAATGTAAGAGTATCAGATAAAGTGATACACTTCTTTCACACATGCCACAAAAGCAGAATAAACAAGATAGAGGTATTTGTTACTGTTCCAATTCTATGGTGATACTGTACACTGGGGTATGTTAAACTAGTGTGATAAAAGGTCGACGTCAAAATAATATAATAGTTAATCAAAAGAAAAGTATTTTATGCAAAAATTTTGTCTTTTTTCATCCACAAGACAATTAAAAAAGTGATAAAAGAAGTATTCAGCCAAAATAATTGAAATGTGTATAAACCGGCATTGTTATTGGGGAAGCCATAAAAAGGAGAAAAAGAGAAAAATGTTCAAAAAGCATTACAAAAACGGTTGCACAAGTTTCCATAAAACATGCAACTAGACAAAACAGATGGGAAATATAGTCAGAGACTTGTTTTTTTAAATACTCCTAAGTAAGAAATTTCCAGTTGTTCAGTTTAAATACCATCAGTACTTGCCAAACTAAAAGATTGTCATTCAACAAAAATCTCTGCACCCATGCTTAACAATTTGATGTGTATGTATACTGATCTTATACAGATTAAAATGTCTTCTGGGATTGGCTACAGATGATGCAGAATGCTAATTTAATATTGTACAAGGGGAATGTTTGTTAATTTCTTCCAGGATGTCTTGGTTATAAGAACTACAAATTATTCTGATTTGGGAGCAGTGTGGGAATGAGAGAGGATGACACCTGTTCAGTACCACTCCTTCAAGAGATTACTCTCCCACACAAGGGATTTGCATGATAATAGAAAAACAGTATTTTCAGGGTTTTATTTACTACAGAAATATCTGTACACTACAGATTACTGACCAAAGCACTGAGCATAACAAACTGGAACCCACAGCTCCGCTCATATTTTCATCTGTCATAGCTATCACTCTTATGTTCCCTTCCATTATTGCTACAACAACAGCCGTGCTGCTATATATACTTTCCAAAAAGTCACACATATTGCATGCTTAATCATTTATATAACGAGACATCAGCTTCACAATATCGTTCCTATTACTTGTGTGATGTATTCTCAGGTACCCATGACAGACCAAAACACCATCCTGACAGTGAAAGTTTCCTTAGATATCTCTAGTATGATTCAGTGACATTTTAGACAACTGAAAAGTTTGAAAAACATTTTCTAGTCATTTCACTATGGGCATGTTTGACCGATGCCCTTCAAAACTACTGGATGATTCACAGCTGCCTACCTCCGAGAAGCAGTTCAGCAGAAATTACTGTTGTGTTTCTATAGCAAACAGAAAGGACTGAAACTGATTTCTCCTGGAAAATGCAAACCCAATGTACACAATTTCAAAAAGTCGTGACACTACCTACTCTTAAAATGATGCAGTTATTTTAAACCTACACTAATGCTAAGGCAAAGGACTCCCTCCCCAAAACAAATGGCCATCTTGCGTACCCACATCAATAGCAACTCCAACACTGCCAGCTCAAACCAGACAAGGCCTTTAGTCAGGACTGTGGCTTTGCAGAATAAAAATGAACCAGAAAGCTAGAAAGCCATTCTGCAGTTTGGGGAGTGTGTGGATTGAACTCTCCCATAAATCCACAGCTCAGCATCCTGGACTGCAAGGTCTTCTCTACATGTCCTCTGGGAGAGAAGGGAGGCAAGGGCCACAGGAATGTCATGCCAGCCTTCTTGTTATTCGCTTTCCTGTGGGCTTACAGAGCTCCTCTTATTGCCAGACTACAAACACATTCACTCTATGACTGTAACGTTTTCTGCCCACAGCATGTGAACAGACAGGCAGGGGACACCAGCTCTTCAGCTGTGTGGTGAGCATATTTTCTGTTCCATGATGGGAGAAAGATTGGAGAATTTAAGCCCTGGTGTGCTCGCGTATCAGGTGAATAGCTCCTCATTGCTGCTTCAAATTAGACTTCAAGCTCTTTGGGAGAACTGTGAACATGTGAAAGCTGCAATGCAGTTATTTTTCAGTTTTCCAGATATTTTTGTATTTCACTTTTTAAATTATCTTGTTACATAAAATAAGCTTATCCCCATCCACTGCCCAGTACCCTTAATTTCACATCTCCCCCAACTTATTACTAAATCTTCTCCCAATATAATTTTGCCTTTTTTTGTAACTTTGGGCTATTTTATTTAAGGGACCTTCAAATATATGATTAATCTCTAAAGACTTCCTGTATAATTCATTTTACTCAGCTTAAATATTTTGGCTGATTTCAAAGAGTTAACAGCTAGCAACTTAGACTGACGTACAAAGATTCTCCTCCACACACTCACATCAGCTGACTCCATGTTCTGCATAACTAATAATACCTGTTTAAAAATATATGGATTTGAGATTAATCTGATCAGTCTATTTATGTAATCCAATCAATCTGTTTGTCTTTAAATGTTTGTATGTTGTTATTGGCATTTAGGTTCCTCCTAAGACTAAAATCTAGTGCTAAATTAATGATACCCACAGAGAATTTTCAGGCCCCTATTATTTTTGTGCTGCAGCTGCCACTAAACTGAGTAAATAGTGTGTGCTGCAGTACAGAGATTGGAGACAATGTATTGTGATGTGGATCCCAGTCCTGTGCATTAGCATAGCAGCTGAGAGTATGAAGTGTTTACACTGTGCTAACTTAAAAGAACCAGCTTCATTCCCATGTAATACACAGCTAATAATTAGATTGAAAGGCTGCAATTGAAGCCCTATCTGAAAGCTTTTCAGACCTGCAGAATCCCAAAGAAGGAATGGCCAATGTAAGATAAAAAAATAAAGTAAAAAGAACTTGATAAAAACCTTAATTAAAAGTGTGTCAGAACAAATACATCTCACTTTATGTCCTGAAGCCCATTAAATTTTAGTATGACAAAGCACCACTGGGCATGAATGTCAGAGCTTCAGTGCTGGCTTCCTCAAAGCCCTCCTTGGAAAACTCCCCTCCTGTAAATCTCCTCTTTTGCATCTTGTCTCTGCAGCTAGCAGGAAAAGTGACATCTTAGAAAGCGTACCTCCAAAGCACCCAAACTCCCAGGCAGCCAGTGGCAGTGAAGAGACTGGTATCACTTGTTCCCAGCCCCTGGCACACAGAATGTGCTGCCAGCACCATTTGCATCAGCTGGGAGCTGCTGTGCAGCTTAACAGGAATACAAATTCTGGCCTTTGGTTTTCTATGTGTTGAGACTCCATGTTCACATGAGTGACCAACCAGGGCTGGCTAACCACTGAAATAGACCCTTGTACAGCTCCTGTTTGGCAGGAGAGCAACATTAAAAGTGAACCAGCAACAACCAGGGTAAGTCCAAGCTGCCTTGAGAAGAGTGGACACTAAGCTCTCTTCTCTGAAAACTGAAGCAAAGTCCCTTAAAAAATCTCAACAATTTTCCCCTACCAATAAGGCTCTTATCTCACACTGAGCTTAGACAGGACACACTTTTTCAGACTTATATTTTGGCCATTGAGGAGGAAGATAAGAGGATGATAGAACCTAACTGCAAAATACATGCTCCAAAAAACTCTAGCCATGTTAGCCAGAAAATACAAAAATAGCCCAAATCAACTAAGTTGTCAAAGAAAAGTGTTTTTATTCAGACAGATTTTACTCAGCTGTTCTTCAAAATTAATAGACTAACACAATGGAAAACCATTGTCATTTCCATACCTTGGTTGGTATCTTTTGCAAACACAAGGGATACCTTGAAAATTTTTTTATAACAAAATGTTGAATAATTCAGTTCCCTATTATAAAAATCTTACAGAAAGGGAATCTACAAATCAGTGGCAAAACCCACAGAGAAGAAATCCAAAAAGTCATTACAGCACTATATAATTACTTGATGATTTTATAACTGTGCCTGTGTCAGCAGGAGCAAGAAAGAGACTGCTCTTCAGAGACAATTCTATCACAACAAGGCTTACAAAGATATTAATGTAAAAGCTTCTCATTGTCTGAAGATCTTTTGCCATGGCAACTTAAAATCAGCTGCTTCCAAGTGATTTTAAAGCTTAACAATCCATCCTAACCCTTGTGTTTCAGACCTGGTATTTCAACCATAACTATTACATCTTCCAAAAAGGTGTATGCATTACTGCTACAAAGACCTGCATGATGAGCAGGTCCATTTACTCTACAGGTAATCATTTTGGGTGTCATATATGGCAGAAATTACTGTATCAGGAATACTGCATTCAAATCACTCAAACTCTTACACATGCACTACAGGAATGGCTGGGGTACTGGTTTCTGCATTACAATGAAGCTGCTTTTCATCAAACTGTATTTTCATGCTGCTTTGAACTTGCTGACAGCATTGATCCTCTTATCATCTTCAAGGACATCTGATAAGAATTATCTGATTCAATGGAAATTTGAGACAGTTTCAGCTACAGATGTACCATAATTTTCTTTAAAATCCACAGATGCTCCTCCATTCAGTCAGTGAGACTGAGTATGAAGGATAAGCTGAAAAAAAAATTCTGTTTCAAATTTGAACTGGGGAATTATGTACCTCAATTTCTATGAATATCAAAATTTCAGCTGTGAGTTTTTAAACTGTGTTGGCTACTGGTTCTCCAGGCTTGCATGCTGCTAGCAGCGACTGTAAGCAACTTAACCTCCCTGAGAAAATACTTGCCTCTATGCATTTGATAAGGAATACTTACCATTTCCTGTTTGCCCACTATATTCCTGATTCACGCTCAGCTGATGGCATGAAGAAAGAATATTTAGATTCCTACTATGTGGCTTTTACTACTAAGTTTTTCAGGACACAAGCATGATCAAACTGACTGGAGAACTTAAGCAGAGCCATGACACAAATAATACACAACAGTCTCAGGAAAGAAAGGGATCAGAGCACAGATGAAAAAAGGAGACAAAAACAAGGAAAGTCAAGACTTACTATTGTTACTACTGCTACATGAGCACACAAAACTCCCTCTTAGCTGGACATTGGCTCTATACAACAGGGGGCAGTCCTGTTCCACACTGGAAATAAAAGTGCAAATAAAGGCAGAAAGAAATGCTCTCCAAGGTGAAACTTAGCCCAAGACCTTTACATATGTCCAAAACCCAAGGTACCAGAAAATCTGTGGGGAGTAACCTTTAAGGCTCAAAATAGCATTCAGAATAACACTGGCAAACTCTGGGTACCTAAAAGAGTAAATGTAAAAAGATATTACATATACATGGGAGAGAACATAGCTGTAAAGTGTTTTCTGGAAACTATTTTTCTTAAGTTTTCAACACATCACTGCATCTGCCACAGAATACATTCACTCAGTCACCAACATGTGGAGGTGCCCTCACTCTCCTAAACGTTTAGGAATATGGAAAAGTGCACACTTTAGATTACATCTGGGACGCACACTGGCTGGCTCAGCTTATCCTTAGCACAGAGACAAACCAAGAGGTGGTGACTGAGCTCTGCACAGAGAACAGCCTTTGCATGCTTGGCAAAAAAATGTAGCTGTCCCTGCAAACAGAGAAGGTCATTCTGAAGACATGCACCAGGAAAGCAGTAAGCCCAGTCCCATTTCTACTCGATATGAGGTAATTTAATACTCCACCTTCTCTGAGTATTTCCTATCTTACCAGGGTATAGCCTTGGCCAGTGACCAGGAAATTAAACCCTTTTCTCAAATCTACACACAAGGAAATAAGAAGGTGCCCAGGACAAGGGCATCTGGCAGGATATGTCTTGACTTTGCAAAGCACCCTCACTAAGGTGGGTGAGGACAGATAAAGGTCTTGAATCTACAAGGTTTCATTTCTCTGGGATCATATTATGATCCCAGAGAAATGAAAAGCATTTTATGTCAGGAAGTTCTAAGTCAAAGCCCACCCACAAAGCATACTCCAAAGTGGGAACCAGAAAGTAAGATTTCTTCAAAGATGCAGAGCAGAAACTGTTACTAAATTAGTCAAATTTCCAGGCCACCCAAATCTCCATTGCCTAATGCAACTGCATTTGAAGAGCCATTTGGAATACTAACATTTAGAGGCTCCCCGAGAAATGCTAGAGGTATTTCTAAGACAAAAAGAGTTTTTCCTTTTGTTATACCTTAGAAACTGAAGTGTACTTACTAGTCTAAACTCTCCTTAAAATATTTTTATCATATGGTTCATTGACATCTCAGAATCAGCTTTTGGATGAAAGAGCTCAAGGGAATGGGCAATATGCACATTTTTCTTCTGAGTGCTCCTTTTTAAATTTGCTTATTCAAGTCACTTGACAGAGGGTTAAACTCCCATGCCCTCTCTCATCTTCCTATTAACTGCATATCCAAGAGACTCAGGAAAGCATTAACTTAAGCCCTAAAATACCTATTAAGCCTTGAGTATTAGAAACTATTTTTTGAATTTAAGTCCTCTAACTCACTGAAAAAAACATTAACAGCTTTTCTGTGCTGTCAGAGCTGTGCAAAATACTTTAGATATAACTGAGACACCAACCTTCTGCCTTTCAGTTTCTTAAAGCTTGGCCCTGAATTGCTGATTCACTGAAAATTTGGTCTTTCTGACTGAACCAGGAGAAGTTGATAAAAGCATAGTTTAAAATGCATTTTAAAACCTAATTATGGATGGGTTTTTCAAAAGTACACAGCTAAGCTGAAGTCCTGTCACCCACCAGAGTTTAAATTCATGAATTGTCCTTATTTGAAATAAAAATAATAGCAGAAGTTTTTGCTCGTTTTATAAGTCCTGTCTTGCCCTTCTTTGCCTTTAATTGATTAGTATGTTATCTATTGAGCTTCACGGTTACCATCCTAAAACTGGAGGTCTGATATCAGCATATGCTGCTCTGTAAAGTTTAAAAACGCGCAGTTGAGCCAACTTTAATGCTTCGGTTTACTGAAGGAGGACTTTGGAGCTGAAAAGGCAAACTGTATGTGCATTTAGTGTGTGCTTTTCTACAATGGTTTGTGTTTCATGTGACAGGGTCTAAACTGTGACGTGACTGTGTTACTGTGCTCAGTCTTCAGTGATGCATAGATGGCAACTCTCTGCATCTTTTATGAACCCCAAATTTTTGCCTTCCTGGCAGCTTGCATGCTATTTCTCTCAAATACTTTTCACTGTCATTATTTAGGGATTTTTCTCATCTTGCCCAGTATCTTAATCATGCAAATATGATTAAGTCATTAAGTGATAAACTGTTTCTTCTATGCCTTATTTCTTCTGATTAGTTTGTGAGACACTAATTGCTGCATTTTTTCTCTTTACTATGGCTTGCAGATCACCTAGGAATATGTGCTAATCAAACTAGTTTAATACCCCCATATAAAATTCACACAGAAATTGTTGACAAGAAATAAAACCCACAGACAGCGATAGGTAATGTGTCTTGTTTCCTAAGAGCAAAAAGATGACATTCATTTATGCACAAGCAGACAAAACATCCAGTCAACACAGAGCACTCCAGAAAGAGCCAAAGCCTTTATTAATTATGTGGCCATGAAATGCTTAAACAAAAAAGCATTAGAACATCCAAAACCTGAGTTCTATCACACTTTACATAATAAAACAGAAACTTCACCTAATAGAAATCTATTGGACAATCTGAAAATATTCCTTACTGGAATGTTGTGAAATGGCAGAATCTAACTCCATGGGTTACAGCTGGTTTTCAGTTCTTCAGATATGTGTGCAATTTGAGAAACAAGGAGGAAAATAAAAACTCAGTGTATGGGGAGAGATGAAACTGGCAGATGGAGAAGCTGGCCTTTGTGCTTCTGAGAATAAATAAAAAAATCAATAGAGAAAAACAAGGGTAAAAATACAAAATTGGGCATGAATGTTTTGCATCTGACCAGAATGCTATCTTTCAATGAAACAACACTAGAATTAATACAGAACACTACTGTACCATATGGATGCTTGGATCTTTGCCAGAAAAACTGCACCACCTTCCCTTTACTAAAAAAATTGACTGAAATGAGTTACAGCAAGGCTACCAGTCTTTTCAATATGCCAGACACAACCCTGATTAGAAAAATAGACTACTCAGTCCGGTAAGACCAGCAGCAATCCTGAGTGCTTGTAACTGAGTCTGAGCCAAAGATATTGAAGGATTATTTAATTACCGTGTCACACTTAGAAAACCTGGTCAGTAACATAAATTTTGGTCACTATTAATGAGTAATTGTCATTAATCATATTCGGAAGCAGCTCAGAGTTCTTCTCTCTGGTTATAATAAAAATTTGTTAACAGTATTTTGGACAAGAAGTCCAAGCTCCTCCACTTTCCTTATCAAACTTAGCAGAAGACCTTTGTTTTATCTACAGATGGCAGTGCTATCAATTTACTTACTTCACTCTATCATCAAATACAACACAAACAGCCATAAACAACACACAGAACACGCACTTATACAATTAATCTCATTTAGTATGCCTGACTGCTATAAGTCAAATGAACAAAAACCCCACAATATTCCCATAGGATCCTTCAATTTTGAAGCCTCTTCCACGGAATTTTAACTTAATTTCAGGAATATAATTGAACTAACAATCTGTTGTTTCAGACAGGATGTTCTCTGCTTGATATTATGCTGGGCTGGACAGATGCCAAGGCAGCTTTGAATACACCTCAAAGTACCCGTGAAAAATGACTGGGCTGTTCTAAAAGCAAGAGGCATGTGCTGGATGGGTCAGGCACCAACTGCCTGATGCCTGTCTTCCCTTCCAAACCTATCAGGATTCAAGTGCACTGGAACTGTGAACAAAGACAAAATATAGCAAGCAGAATGTAAACAAGAAAAGCCAAAGTGCTATCCTGAAAATGCTCTGCATAAAGCAAACCTTGCACAACGATAACATCTTTGGAGACCAAGATGCTGGCAGCCAACACAAACAAAAGCTGATTTCTAAAATCAGGGTATAGCTTAAGATATTCAGAGTCAGGAGAAGGAGAAATGAAGTGATTTAGATCATTGGAATGATTGGAGCAGCTATCTAGATTTAAAAAAATATAAAATTCATTTCCTTTATACAGAGATCAAAAAGAAAATGAAAACCCATCACACGGCAAGAAAATGAGAATAGATTTAAATATGAATCAAACCATGTTTGTCACTGGATTTGCAACAAAACAAAATACATTTTTTCCTTAGTTCCCAAGCAAACACAGTGTAGGTAATAATTTTGTCTTCTTTGAGTGCAATTACCAGCCTGGTGACTGAGAGCACCCTTTCCATACCTTTTTAGCACGTTGACCAGGATCACAGGCTTCTTGAAGACATTAAATTCCTGTAAGTTTTCTGAAAGCAGGCAGCCAGATAGAATACAGAAAGCCTACTAATTATCCCTGTATGAGGTGAAAGCTCCAAGATGGTCTCACCTCTTATTACACACCAAAAAATGTGAAAGAATTACTATGGATGTTCAAACTGTGGAAAAGAGTTTTAATTGTGGCATATATTTTATTAGACATCAGAATACCTAGTCACACTCTGAAATTAATGAAAATCATGCCTTATCATTCCATTGCTCACAAAACTGTATTTGAAATTACCAGAGGACTACTGCTGGCCTTGGGCTTTTGCCGACTCTTAATGTAATAGAACATTCCACCACTGCAAAACTTCCCTCAAGGCTGAAAAGCAATTAAGTCATATTCTCAGCTACCTCATGGAACCTGAAGATGAGGACCATAATACCTAGGCTCTACAGCAATAGGTATTTCATAATATGACAGATGTATTAGTTACACAAAGGAAAGTGTGCATTGGTGTACGAGAAAGATGTGCTTGTCTGAATAATTTAATTTATAAACAAATGAATTTCCATGCTTTGTTGTGGATTCTCTTATACTACTTCATTTTGTTATGTGAAGAACTAAAACCTTGATCAAAAAGATGCAATCAATCCCCAGATTAGACAAAAGCATCTATCTCGTACTTGAGTCTATTTCTTGACTAATTCATGTCAAAGAACTCAATCAATGTAGGAAATCACTCACTTGCTGTGCCACAGGGACTACCAGACACAAAAACAGAGCAGGGCAGCAGATGAAAAGATTATTCTTATCAAATGCCAGTTTGCTGACCAGAATCCAGTAACTTCCTGAAGTAGATGTTCCTCCGCAGTGGGGCATTACAAATAATCTCCAGGAACATCTGAACCAGTCCCTGATTTCCACCACCATTTAGGAAGCAGCTTGGCTCAGTGAAACCTCTCTCAGAAACAGCGTTGCTCCCACAGCTTTCCAGATCCAGATCCCAAACATCTTATTTCTAAATAGCATGCACTTGTTTTAAATCAAATGTTTTGCCCCTCTATGTTTTAATCCACGAGGGAGCAGCCTGAATTAACTTAGTTTCCACCCAGTTGAAACAATTTGCAGCACAGGACTTGCTGATGCTGTCACATCCTTACATAAGCATTTCTTCACATCCCACATAGTCAGGGCTTCTGAACTTCAAAAACCCATTTTATTGCAAGCTCTCATAATCGCTACTTTTAGCATCCCTCAGATGTTGATAAGCATGTGATGGTTTGCTGATGGGAAGCAACCAATACAGCTGAGTACTTCAACTCTGCTTCCTGGGACTTACTGCAGGAATGCATCCCCTCTCAACAGTGCTGGAATGAGACTGGCCCAGCAGCCAGCTGTACTGCAAAGATTTCTGAAGAGCCTCAAAAAAAATTTAAGATGCTTTTTTCTAACTGGGGTTAAATCAGGACATTATCATTTTTACTTCACTGGAAAGGTGGATTTAACCTGCAGACCTGAGTATGTAAGTGTTCTGTGACATCACTGGGAATCTGGAGAGGGAGATCCCATAAATTGGGCTTGATAGCTGAGATTAAACAGAACATCTTACTTTTCTGACTTGAAGCTGTTCCTACAAAGATGCTGCTGAGCTGCAGAGATTACATTTGGATCCCAAAATGGTCATACTTACAGGACAGGAATTACAATTTGGATCTGCCTGCTATAAGATCATGCATAGCTTTTATTAGGTCATGCATAGCTTTAGGATGTGTATCTCTATTTGATTTTTTACAAACTCAGTCATGAGAGATTATATTGTGATGAAGTTCACAAAATCAGATCTTATAAATCCTGTGTTCTGCTTTCACAAAAGAGGTAGAGAACAGAGGAATTTTGCAGTGGATAGGATTCTTTACAACATATTTATTTTTAGGCATATTTGGTAAGAAAATTTCTATATGCTATCCATCCCACATCGGTCAATTGTATTTCACAAAATTTAAAGTTTGCCATCAAATAAAGAAGGTTTTGTCTGTCAGTACATATGCTGGATAGATGTTCTCATCTTTATTTCTGTCTTTCCTTAACTAGAGGTATATACTTTATTATTCAGTAATTATTTCATTAACATCTGATTTGACAGGATGCAGCAAGAAGCCCCTGCACAGAAATTACTTTGATTTAAATAGAGTAAAAAATGTTGCTATTTGTAAATTTGAAGACAGCTCAGCAGAACTGAAAGGCATTCATGTGGGGAATGAGCAATAGCATATTCATCAAGAAGACAGAAAAAAGATAACTTCATAAACATGAGAGGACTAGAATCACTGCACTAATAACCACAAAATGCCATGAGTTTTTCCCTCCACATTGCCAGTTTTACTATTTTATTATGTTGGTGATAGGTGTGTGAGTTGAAAGAAACACAGCTGGTTCCATCTTATCAACAAGGCTGGTATAACAGGGAAAAAACCAGTTGCGGCTTCAAAACTAATCATAACGTTGAGTTAAAAAAAAGACCAGATTCATCTCTTCAGCTTCGTAAAATAATTGTTTAGCACCTTTGCTGTCTTAAATCAGTAGCTAAATAAAGAGGTTACTAGTGTAGATCCCTCACTCATACCCAGCTTTATCTTCCCCTTCAACACATCTGCAAATTTCACAGAAGTGACACATACATGTCAATCACGCTAAAGGTGACCCTCATGAAGAAGGGACTTTTCACAGCTAATGAACAAAAACAATAGCCAGGAATAAAACACAGGTAATTTTCACTTCCACCCACATAATTCCTTCTTTACTGGGGGAAAGTGGCATTTCTGGGCTTTGCTTTTTCACCTTGACAGGTAATCCCCAGTTAATCAAACTGCCCCCCCCCCCCCCCCCCCCCCCCCCCCCCCCCCCCCCCCCCCCCCGACTGTCTCAAACAGAACAAAATGGCTCTAAAGCAGCATGGCCTGTCCTGGAAGGGAAAAGACAGGGCTCAAATGCTGGCTTTCCTACCTGATTGATAGCATCATGCAAGTGAGAGTGAGGAATAAAATATTTGGAAAGAGAACCCCTTGAGATTCACATCGCTCTATTCAGAGAAACAAAAGGCACAATGAGAAAAACAATGTTGGCATCCCAATCTCAGCAAGAAGACTGTACATCTCTTCTGTTACCTAAGGATGGGTAATGGGACCTTTTTGGGGAACTGCATCAATAGAAGAGAGGGCAGGACTTGACTTTCACCTTTAGTTAGAAAGGTTTTGGAAAATAAACTTTATAATTGGCAAGGGGAAGAATTCCTTTTCATTTTGCCAAATAGCATGTTGCAGCTGCAATTGGAGACTTTCACTTGCCAAACGTGCAAGCAGATTTGAACAGCTATGACCCATAAAGGATTTATGTGAAGTAATGATATAACCCAAGAACTACACATACCTGTTTTCTTATCTCTCTTCTTATGCTGAAGGACATGCTTTCTCCATTGTCACAGACGTTTTCAGCAGTGTACTAGAGGAAATGTGCGGTTCCTTTCTTAGCATACAACCCCTGCTCCTTTCAGGGGATCAAGGGTCTAATTTGTGAAATGTTTCTTTCCATTGGCATGTGCATACAAAGGAGTTACATACTGGAAACAGAGGCAGGAGAGCTATAACAAACATCCACAAACTAATCATTTTTGTACCCACATGGGATTAAACAAACAAAAGATGCACGTGGGATTTAAAGTAATGTAAAAACTTAAAAACGGTTTCTAGTTCTTCAGACAGTGTGACAAACTTCATCAAATCTCAATTGCAACAATAGTGCTAAACAAAATGCTCATCATGCTGTCTCAAAAACCTGTATGACTTTGCACTGTTGTGAAAAGGAAATAGCCTCATTTATACTTTCCTTACTTTCTCTGCACATTTAGGTACTTATCTAAAATGTATTTATACAGACAAAAAAGGTATTTTCTTTTTTAGTTTCTATTTTTTTCTTAAAACCCATTAAAAAAAAAAAGAGATGTAGGCTGCAATTTCCAGAAAGTAAAAAGAAATTAAATTTACTTGTAAGAGAACGGACTTATTCCCCCGAGGATTCTAGAATGTATCCACAGTATTTCTATATCCATTTTACAGACACTCACATTGCTATGAAATTCTTGAGGAACTTGGAAACCTAAAGCATTAACTACTTATATGAAAATGAGACGATTAGCACATCTTTACACTTGCTTTGGGACTGCACAACCAAATAAAAACTTATTATAATTTAATCAGGAAGAAACACGCATACAAACACAAAATGCATTGTTGAGATGTGCCAATTCAAATAAAATAACAAGAAGTCTTCACGTTCTTTGTTTTGGGGAAGGAAAGTAGGAGGAAATCAATAGAAATGCCAGAAAATGATGACTATTGACTGAGAGAGTCCAGCCAGCTGGGTGCTGACCACCTGTACCTTTGGTCAGTGTCTACATGAAATAACCTTTCCTTTCTCAAATCAAGAAGCTATTCATACAGCTATTGAGCCAAGGCGATTTTCAACACAGTGATTGACCTAAGGTTTCCCACAGCAATGCCCACAGGTTTAGTACAACTTCTCTGACAATCAGAAAGTATGGTCTTCTTTTCCTCATTTTAAGTGCAGGAAAAAAAAAAGTAGAACAATTTGACTCTGCTTCTTTGTGTGAATCAACAAATTTGACTGTTCATCTAATACAATATATTGTTGTGTGCAATAGCTGTAGCATATGATGCAGTGGAAATTGTGGACTCATTACAAAATGGACAATTACCTGACAATTTCTCTTAAGACTTTCCAAAATGTCTTGAAATACAAGTCTGCGTATCCTTCAACATAGCTTCTATGATAAATACATAGTACCTTGGAACACATGTTGATTTTAGCACTTCCTTCTTCAGCTTTTAAACTGAGGAAGAAGATGGCTTGATATCAAAGGCTTGAGTTGGGAGTAGAAGAAACAACTCCCTAGTACATTAATTAACTATTGAGGAAGGACCACTTCAGGCAACCCCCCACCTACTTCCCGCTGTTACAGAAGGTGCCACCAACAAGAATGTTCTTTCAGGCAGGAGAGAAAGGTTTTAATGTGTTGGAGGTTTGCTGACTGACACCATCATCACTGTAGGAACCCACAATGAATTTAGTGCAATGCTGTGTGACCACTTTGCAAGCGTGAGAGATGCATTTCTGCAGCCATCTGCTGTTGGAAGTTCTGCTTGTGTAGTAGAGATACTGAGATGTTAGATGATGCAGAAATCCTCTACACTAAGTAGAGATCTTAAAATACTTGTTGGTACTGATCTCTGCTGGATTCCTTAGGATTAGGTTAGTTGAAAATACAGCTGTGGTGGTGGTGGTTTGCTGTTTATTTTTACTTTCATCTTTTAATAAGGCTGTTTTCTCTTTCCTTAATACTTGCTGAGTTATGCTTTCAATAGGGCTTATACCGAGACCATGACATTAATGGTAATTTTCCCATAATATTGCACTCGTGTTAGCCAGCTTTTAAGGTTTCTTATGTTTTCGTGAAGTTATTAAAGTGAATGCTCTGACTGCATAATGAGCATTCACATGGTCTTCAAAGAGCTGGTCTCTAAACAATTTTTAATTTCTCAATTCTCTTCTAAGACATTGAACCAAGCCTTTTGAATTTGAATGTAATCTTTCAAAGTGTAGAAAACTAGCTGTATTCCTGCCATAGAACCATTTGGTCCCCAGAGATAGTTCAGAGTATTTACTTGGCAGATAAAAAGGGGTACTGTGTATTTGCTATTTATAACTCATAAATACTGAGATTAGCTTCCACACATAATGGGCCCGATTGTGGGTTGCTTTCTTTTCACAAGTATATCTGCAGCTTTCTGCAGAAGGAAGAGCACATGGATCCAATGACAATCCTATTCTTGCAGTTCTTTCTAAGCATTAATTTGCACTAAATAGTACAATTTAGGGTCTGCTACAGTATCTGTTACTTGGCAACAGCTCCTAAGGCAATAACTGAGCCCATGCCAGCTAGGGCATCTACTCCTCATTGAAGCTGGGGAGTGGTGAGAGGCAGCAGTGCTGAGGACGTAAGGGGAGGGTGTATTGCTTGCTTCTAGAATACATTCCTGGTAAATATATTCACTAAAAGCTAAGCATACTAAAATAATCCAAAGAGAAAAAAAGCACATTAGCTTTCAAAGATTTTTAAAAGTAATACACCATACTGAAATTAATCCGGAAGAGATGACAAGATGTGTTAAGGCTTACACTTACTATCAGCTACTAAAAGGTGACTTCTTGATACAAGCCACTACTTCACCGTAATATACAGAGCCACTGATGTTCTTAAAAAACCAAAATCAAAACCAAAATAAGCTGAAGGGCCTGAGTGGCCAAACACCTTGTAACAACAGTCTGTTTAAGAGCCAGCCCTAGCCACTCCTGAAGGTTTAGTGGGAAAATGCTTTTCCCACTAATGGTATTCAAGTAATTCATTTTAATGATTGGCTTAGTCAAAGCAGGGAAAGTGGATGGAAGCTTAAATGAAAGTTTTTATTTTATGTTAGGAATAAAACTGAATACAAATGAAGGGTATGGCTAAACGTATGGAAATATATAGAATTACCTGTACAAATGTGTGTAATATATTTCAATTTTTCCTATGCAGTAAAAAGAAGCACCATATTTATCCCACAGACCATACTTAGCTACTACTCAAGTGCACTGAGGGTTACACAATCAAATTCACTTTAAAAGATAAGCTAAAGTTACAACTATAAATACAATTAAAATGAATTTAGAATAAAGTTTCGTACTTATTAAAATCTGTATCTGAAATCAGCATTACTTTAATTTAACGGAATATCTCATAGCTGCAGATAATTCCTTTTTCTGGAGCAGAAGGGATCATAAACCTAATTAAAGTACCATAACTAACAGAAAAACATTGTGAACTGAAGGCATTGGTGAGCTGCATTGTGCCCTTATCAAGGAATTAGCTGGATTATGTCTCTAAGGACTGTTTGGAGAGATTAAACCAAAACTGCAAATCACCTAAATGAAATTAAAACAAAATCAAACCAACATAGTAACTTGGGAGTCTAAGTTCCCTGTAAGAACCTAAGCTTCTAAATCTCATAGATGTTTTAGGTGAAGTATGCTTATGAAAAGCCACCCAAGACCACCAAGTTCAGATAAACAAAAATAATTGCTTTGTATCCTTAATTCCTACACATCACCTTCCAGATGTCAGATTCATTAGCAATGCATTTGAATATAATTTAAATAATTACAATGCCATTTTAGAACATGCATAACTGCTTGCCAGAGGCCCTTGCTCACCAAAAGTAAAAATTTCCACTTGTTGCGGTGATTTGATGAGCTCAAGCTAAATAGTTTCAGTGTTTGAGCCAAGGTTTGCTCTAGTCACAGCCTGACATTGAAATTAAGTTTAAGACCTAGGAGTTTATTGCTCAGACGGGTGATATGGTTTTGTTACAGTAAGTCTAATGAATTTTATGATTAATTTGTGGTCTTTTATTGTCTGTTTACAAAGTAATTTATGTTTGGCTTTTGACTGCTAATGAAATGTATGAAAAATGCTGGTGATAAAAAAAAAATTATAAAAGCATTTAACAGCTGTAGTAACCATTAAGTATGATATAGATGCTGACTAGGAGGATTAAGGTTTACCAGCTGAGGCCCTGTAAAAATGCTAGGAAAGGCAGTGGTCTCAATATACTTCAATCTCTCTTTCTTTGAGTACTTTCGTAACAGGGCTCTCTCTATCCTCATAACATAAATATACATATTAAAAGAAAATCAAGCATGTATTTAAGCCCAATTGACCACAATTATGGATTTAATGAATTTATATAGAGTAGTAGAAGTTCAGATGACTACTGAGTCACAGTGACTGGTTCTATGTACTGGGACTAAAAATACCATAAACGCTGAAACCTCACACACCACTGAGGTGCAAAGGTATAGCAGATATTTACTAGCAATAGTAATACTTGAGGTGTGGAGAGAAACAACCAGAAGGAAGCCACAAAATTGTCCATCACTGTGCTGTGAATGCTTGTCAGTGCTCTCTCCACAGGAGCCAGGGCCTTGCTCCTTCTCTCAGTTAGGCAGGTAAACTTCACAGAGGCATAAAGGACGGGTGCAAGAGAAAAGCAGAACCAAACATATCCACTCTTCTTTCCCACCATCTCACCAAAACCAGGAAAGAATAACTACAAGACATTTCCAAACTCAAAACAACAACAAAAATAGTATTTTTTGCCTATTTTTGACAAACTGCTAAGATTTGTTCCCCCCATTTTTGTCAACTACAGTATTTTCACCTGTTGTTAATGCTGCTGTTGAATATATAGGTAACATTCAGGTTGAGTTCCCATTTGATCATTAACCTTCTCCCACCTCCACTGTCATATAAAATTTTCAGTTTTATAATATGAAAAGCCATTTCAGTATCTAGAGAAAGTAACAAAACTAGGGGGGAATATTTGCTAATCAAGATAAAATCCTCTCACCTCCATTAGCACTTAGAGAGTAGGTATTATTTAGTGTGAATAATGACAACAGAATCTCAGCTTGATTTCCAAAGTTGTTCCTGCATAATTTATTCAAAAGATAAATTCCCTGGTGAAAGATACTGGATCTACTTTAAACCAACACCATTTCATCTATAATTACTGCCTCAGGAATACCATACTAACTGCCACTTATCACTGTCAGTGACTTTTGAATTCCTGCTACAACTATGGTATCCCATTGGGTTTGTTTATCTCCAAGAGAACATGATGTTTCAGGTTTGGCATGGCCTTAAAAAAGCAGAACAAAACCTCTCTTTCCCTAGAAATTTAAATGTCCTCTATGTGCCTCAGAACACAGAGAAGATTAAGTCCATTCATTTCCTCATAGTTACTTCCAACACAATGTACTATATTTTCCATCTGAAGTTTGTCGAAGTTCTTCAGTTCATTAATGCTTCCCTGCTCCTCTTTGATTTCTTATAAGCTGAGAACCCAATATCCATCACATTTCTCACAAAGTTTGGAAAAGAATATAGATGCTCTGGCTGTCAGAGCTAACCCTCAGTCAAAAATCCCCACATTTTGTCATTATGAGAATCTAATCTTTCATTAGGAAACCATTAGGAGTAAATGTGCTTGTGAACATTAATTTGCAATTTGTTCACTATAAGCATTAGGGAAACTATTAGTGGTATGTCTTAATCTAGTGTCCACTGTGGACAAGAAAAGGCTAGAGTTTATTGAGTAATGATGAGAACAGCACTTGTATGTCCTTTAATTTTATGTCTATTGCTGTGCAGTGGATGACTTTAGATACTAAGCAAAAAACAAAAAACAACTGGTTATTGATAGAAAACTTTGTTTCCCCTCACTATGGGAAAGTCCTCCAGTTATTATTCATTAAGTGGTAAATAAAACCTTCACGGTTGCTTTTAGAAAGTTCCCATCTCTGTTTATTTTGCATACAGCTATTACCTTGTGCTGAGATTATAAAAAAATAAGAGCAAACAGCTTTTTTTTTTCTTGTCACTTGGTAAATCAAAATGAGCAATTACATCATCTATGTGTTAGTGGCAGCTGTAAAAGTTTTCAGTCCTGGAACTGTGCTGGAAATAGCTTCATTCTCAATGGTGTGCAGCAACTGTTTCTTCTAAACAGAAGGCACACAAACCAAAATTCTCCTGGAAAGACCTCACCTTATAAAGCATCTTGTTATTTAATTTGGTCTCAACTAATTGGCAATTTAGACAGTAATTTGTGTCCAAATTCCAGATGCAGCAGAGAACAGAAACCTACAGGGAGCTGCACCAGGTCGCTGGGACACAGCCCAGGTGCCACGTGTGCTGACTGCAGCATCCCTCAAAGGTGGCACACACCCTGTCACACACAGCGTGCACAGCCTCACCCCATGGAAAGGCTACCAGGGCTCTTGGCAGGTACTGAGCACGTTGGGTGGATCAACCTCACCATGTATCACACATGCAATACTGTCATTTTGATTTCTGGTGCGCATGCAAATGCAGAGCACCTCTAACTCTGCATGTGTAAGCAATCACACCTGAGCCCTTCAAATGCACAATCTTCCTAGCACCTCAAACAGCAGTCAGCATGGCAACCTGTGGTGAGTTCCTCTATTGCCTATTATCTGCAACATTGCAGTGAAATGCTCATATTTTGTGACATTAAACAGACAATAGGAATTGTAGCCAGATTTTTTTTCTCTTGCCTGAATAGTCCGTATTTATCTCTAGGCAACAAGAAAGAAGGAAAGTACAGAGAGCTTGCACTGTCATCTGATTGTGTAACATTTCAGACCTTGTCTTGGAGTGGAATGCAATGTCTTGTGATTTTTTTTTCTTAAGCTAGAATTAGTTCTGATATACTCAGTCATGCCCTTTCAAGGAAACACAAACCACATCTTTCAGACAGGGAGCAAGAGCCCATACCTGCTCAGCCAAGAGACCTCCAACAGAAAACTAGTTGATTTTCTGCCTTTACAAGCCTGCAAAATCTTCAAGCAGATTTTCACACACGTACCTGATAGTCCACCAACATCCATCTTCTTCAGGTTCTTCGCTTCCAGAATGACAACAGTCAGTTTGCCAGCAGTAGGCACATAACGGAGGGAGAAGCAGATATCACCCAGCTTTTCTTGCTGTGAAAGCAAACAAGACATGATGTTTTATTTCAACGATTTTTTCTTTTACCTTTCAAAAAATACAATTTTGAAAGCCCCGCAAAACAATTAGCAGGATTCTATCTCTGACTTGTACCACTAAAGAAAACATTCAAAGGAACAGTATTGAGAAAATGACAACAAATTTTCCAGATTAAATCCTTGATAACCTCAAGTCTGTTGCAGCAACTATTCTGTATAGAATCAAATGACAAGATATGTGCTGGCTGGAAAGTAAGTGATACTTCTCACCATCCCACCCCTGACAATAGGGGTCCCACAAATACTATTTACTCTTTAAACTAAGCCAGGATTTTTTTTGTTTTCTCCAGGCTGTATTTCAGTGGAAATCTGTTAAGAAACATGCACACACAGCTACTAGGCTGTTTCCTGTGAAACAGTAATATGGATCTTTCTCATCACAATTTATTAGGAAAGCAAAAAGTATAAAAAGCTCACAAAGTACAAAATATTCGGTATGAAAAAGACTTGTCTCTTATCTGTCACGAGAGAAAAAAAAAAAAAAGGCAGATAGATACCATAAAACAACACATCCCTCCTCACATAAGGAATAGCTGCAAGGATTTGGCTTTGCCTTCCAGCCCATCATCTGAGACCCTGCCAAATGCAGGCGTTTGCTATTCATTGGTTAATATTTTCCTAACAGTCCTGGCAAAGAGGGAAAAGCTGAATGATGTTCAGAATTGCAAGAATTTTGTTTTAAAAGGATGTATAAGAGATAGGAACTTGCAGGTGAGAGAGGGAGGATATTGCTTAGAAATGATGAGTTGGATGATCCAAGCTGCTTTCCTCCTTTCCTTCAAGGCCCACAGTATCTCTGGGGGGGGCTAACAAGGATGTTCTTGAGACAAGAAGGATGAGCTTGCAGCAAGCAGACCAATAAAGAATTTCAGACAGCGTTGTTTCTCTTTCAAAGGCATTAGTTCTTATGGCACATGTCTACTTTCATAATTTATTCTGACAGTAGAGTATAAAGTGCATTTCTATGATTGCATCTCTTTGCTTCCAGTGTTTTCTTAGACACAACTGAGAGCAGCTCACTCACATGCTCATTGATGTAGTGGATATCTCTTACAGAATAGACAGTCCATTGCAAAGGACTTTACCTATAAAGTGACAGATTCTAAACTGATTATTTCAAGTTGGGACTGAAATCCAGGGATAGCAATAGATAGTTCCTTGCCAAACAGCATCTCAGCAATCACCAGTGGCCAGGAAACATACAGAACAAGCATAGTTACAGATTGTTAAGAAATGCTCAGACAGAACAAACAAAATAGCTTGTGACGTTAAATGCGTGTATTGTATAAAAATGCTGTCAGAATGCACTTGCACCAGCATCTTGAAAACTCATGGTGTCCTCTTCACCTCAAAAGGACATGGTACAACTGGGACAGATTCCAAGAAAAGCAGCAGGAATAAGCAAGGATATGACACAGTTTCTGCAGAAGGAACAAGTAAGCAGATTAGGACTCTTCAGGTTGCAAAGTGAGTAGTAGTGGAAGTGACCTCTATCTGACCCAGAAGGGCTAGAAGGATGTTATTACCTTGTTGAAAAGGACTAACAGAAATATAAATGAATTTACTCATATCTAGAACAACCCTAGATGTCTTTCAGAACATGGACTGCACTGCCATGAAAGAATTTACTATTCCTCCCTGACTGCATATAGCGTCCTATATCCAGCACAGATTCAGATCATGAAAATACAGATTTCAGCCATGCAATCTGCATAGCTCATGCCTGGCTTTTGCTGAGCTTCAAACAGCACACTGACAGCAAAACATGCTCCTGTTCACCTGACATTTGGTTTTTCAAGTCTATATTGGATAGGATAACAGTGAAGTTGATCTATCACTTGCAGGTTGTTCAGAATGAAAAAAATCAATTGCTTATTGATCTGTGTTATCATGATTACAGGTCACCCAGCTACCCGGTGTTCTCCACAGTCACTGCTCTACTACATTGCAGAGTTGGCTTAAATTTGCCTGTGGATTCATGGGGCTCTGAGAAGACTGAAACAAGGTATATATGAAAGCTTATTTTAGTCCCTCCATCTTAGAGATCTTTGTACCTATGTATTACCCAATATTCAAGGGCTCTGCCTTGCCTCTAGATTCATTAGGCAGAGCTTTACTTGTAGCAGCATAGGAACTTCTGTTGCCCTTTAAATCAATGCCATGCTTCTAATTGTTCCTTTCAGTGGATATTTGTAACGGCTTTTTTAGCTTTTGTTTGTTTCAATTTTTGATTTTTAAAAAAACTTGTTTGGCAGCTTTTTTTCTTTCGTAATCTTGCGCTGAGACAAGAGTGTGTTTAGAAAGCATAAAATAGCGTTAGGATTGTTGCTTCCAATCTGAGTGCATCAGCAGTAGCTGAAGGAAGTACTTTACACTCAACAGCTATTGCCACGGAGACCATCACCTCTCACCAGCATTTTCCCATTTGTAATCATGTTATGCTTCTGTGCAAATACTGCAATTGTCTATACAGAAGATTAATTTTAAGAGGGCTTTTAATGCTTTTTTAGCATCTTTTAGTGTAATTTTAGCTGCAGGAAACACAAAGAAGGCAGCATCACGCAAACAGCCAGTTTTCCATAGATCACCAGGAAGCCATGGGAAATGGCAGCAGATGATGGGCTAATTCCAGTGAATAACCTGAAGAAAAAACACAGGCACCTCATTAAATGCCTCCAGAATCAAGTTTAGTACTTTTCCTGTTGGTATGAAAATCTATATCAACTGCATTTCTACAAAACTTCTTGTACTTGTAACCTTTTCTCTTTGCATGACTGCCATGCTTTTTTTTTTTTACTAATTCAAAAAGTATTTGTCAGGCAAAACACTGGAAGTGGCAGCACTGCAGTGAAGCAAAAGAACCCAATCACAAGAGGTGTGGTTTGCAGGAGATAATTACAAACCCCTGCAGGGCTACACGGTACAGATGAGTGCTGCTGGTATGGTGATTATCCCATGGAGATGAATTATTGTTATTATTAATTTCTTTCAGCCCAGTGTATAAATAATTTATGTTAGTAAATTACTTTGATCTCTGATGGAAACTGTAAGTTAGTGTTAGAACTTCCAGCTGGGAGGTTCATAGTCATTAACCTATTCATGTATAATGCTTATACACCAATTGGAAGATTCTCTCCATCTAAGCAACTTCATAACTTCATTACTTTTAAAGAGGATGCAATGGAGCAGAACACAAATGACAGAGACAATGCTGCTAACACTTCTTCAACTTAGGAAAGGCTATTTGAAGTCCTGTTGAGAACCTGGACCTTTTGGAGGTGACTCTTAAGTAGCTCTTGCCTGTTCTGCGCTTCTTCTCCTATTCGTTAGTAATCATGTTTGCCTTGACAGTACACTCTTCTAATGAGCTACAGAGAAAAATGCTTTTTATGCAGATTACTCATTTGTACTGCAGAATCTCTAACAGACACATCTATCTCATTAATATAAACATTCTCTACATTTTTTCTGGAAGATATGAGAAAGTTGATGCTTGCAGTTCTCTTAGTAAAACAATACCAAAATAATAAGCCACAGCACCATATGCTTTTCCCTAATTGGATGTAAGACTCAAAAACAGTATAGGAAGAATATAAAACACAGTGAGGTGGGTTTCCAACTTTTGTACCTGGTTTTGATTGTGAATATTTGCATAAACCTGAGAGAAACACAATATGATGCGATTTATGGACACAGACCCCAAATAATACCATCTTACCCTAATCAATATTTACAATGAAAGCTTGTAACATATTCGCTGTATAGTTTTCACAGCTACCAAAATGTTTTAAAACTCTGTGGAGAAAACAGGGACAAGCATAAATGTGGGTTATGAGCTAAATTAGTGTCTTTCAAATTCAGGAAACCCAGGTAAACTGCAATGACAGAATCTCTAATTACAGTTCCCACACTGATGAACTTCAGACAATTTTAAGGCCACTACATGCTGTCTGAATATGGAGATCTCAAATCCAACTAATTTCTTTCCTTGGCATGTAAGCCATGAATACAACAAGCCACAAAAAGTGGCACAGTAATACTAGTGACAGAACCACATGGATGTAGAAATTGATGACACAGACTGGTCCCAACATCAATTATGCCACAGTAGCAAGTGGGCAGAATTAGAAACCTATATACATAGCTGGGATCTAGAATTATGAAAGCATTACTCCTCCACACCCATAGAGCAAACAGGGATCACACTGGGTAAGAGCAATACTGGCTTGTTGAGCATGCTTTTTTTTTTCTTTAAACATGAAATTTTATTGCTACCACAGTTGTCTGACATTACTAGTTCCAAAGGCACTGAATTTTTGATAAATACATGATAAAAGAACAAAGCAGAAAAATTCAAACCTGCAATAGGTATGATCAGGAAAGAATCTTTTTCTCTTATATTTGCAAATCAGGGCCAGACACAATATGAAGATGATTCTGCCACAATTAGGCAAAGGAGTGGGAAGTGAGCAAGAAGCACCTAGAACTCAGTTTGTAGAAGCAGGCTAGAAATAGATGGTGCAGCAGGGAAAGATAAGAAAAGCTGGAGCTCACATGTCAGCCCTTATGGCACTTTGGAGATTATCATATGAATATGTATGCACACCAAGCACCACTGTACCCCAAAGTCTGTGCACTACTTTTGGGATAAAATACCAAGAGAGGATAGGAGAGCCAGAGCTCTCTCAACTGTTTCAGGCTAAAGGTTTATTGCAGAAGTACCTGTTTCAGACTTGCAAAATGTTATCTATACATCCAGTCCATGTAAACCTAATGGTTTTAACAACTATACCATTAATCTGACAGAGTAATTCTTTTGTTGTTTGAAAGAATTTCATGTCCATGAACACAGAAGCCAAGCTGGAAGTAAACAGGTGCTAAAAGCCTCTGGAGAGAAGACAGAAACATCTTCATGATTGTACCTACTGCAACATTAAATAAAGTACTTTAAACCAATAAAATATGAACAGAAAAGCGCCCTACTGCACGATTCCTTACTCTATGATCAGCCTGTGCTTTGGCTTACAAAATGGAAGTACAGAATGTCTGATCAAAAGTCTCTCCTGTTTGCTTTTACTAACTTTTTCTTTTAGAAGAGTCCTCATAGATTACACTCTCTTCTAATGTGCACACTTGGCCACAAAAGGAAGCCACGATAATGTTAGTGCAGTTACCAGACATCTAACAAGTAAATCAAGCAGCAAAGTGAAATAGGTTATAGCATGAGACCTTGGAAGAAACACAATTCTCAAGGCAAAGATCCAGAGGGCTCACTTCGGACCCTGTAGAAAAGGGACTAGCAGTGACAACAGGCTAAAGAAGAGATGGAAAAGAGACTGATATTAGGCAAAGAGAAAACAGAAATTGAAGTAAAGGTCCATGAGGCAAGTTTTAAAAGGGCGAAGTTCTAGGGCAGACAGAGGATAATCTTTCAAATGAAGTGAATTCATTAAAAGGATTGGGAAGTGGTATCTGTAGGCATACAGTCATGCTATACAGCATAAGTGAGAAAGAGCCAAAAAGAAAGGGTTTAATTGCATATTCCTTTTGATTCACTTCCCTACCACAGTCCTACTCTGACTCTTCGTGATACAACTTTTTTATGCTAGCACTACTTACCTTTGCTTAAAAGGAACAGACCTATCAGGATCTTTCTCTGGAAAGAAAAAAAATCTACTTCTTTTTCCTTCTTTCCCCCCAGCCTCCTCTGAACAACACTACCTGAAACAAATTTGTGACACATCTCTGTCCTCTTATTGCACTATATATAAAAACAAATGGATTGCATTTCTTTTAACTGACATAACTATGTAATATTCCCCAACACAATGGTAAATTTGGTTTGAAAGCAATTTGGGCAATAAATTTGAACCAGCTAATGTTACTAAAAAATTGACAAACTAGGTTTTGTTAGCTTCCTCCTTTTAGTCTGCTTACTACATTTTTAACTATTAGAGAGAGTACTTCAATTACTGCTTTCTAAAAAACAGAGAAAATGGAAAGAGAAAACACTGCTATTATTAGTAGAAAATGGCACTTCACAGTCATCAGTTTAAAAGCATCACAATCAGATGCCTCTTGCAAAATGAGAAACGCTGTGGCCGAAGGCAGCAGAAATCAAAGATTAGCCAAACCACACTCCTTGATTTCCAGACAAGAGACCATGATACCAAACATACCAAGTTCTTAATTAAACAAGAAAAACATGAATTTCTTAAATAAATGAAAAAGGGAGGAATGAGTGGAAAGAATCATATATGGCTGAACATCACGACCTGGTTTTCTGTAACTCTTTGTCTACCCACAAATGCTTGCAGCTGGCTGCTCTGCTTTAATGATTCCATGTCCCTCTGTTTTGCCACTTGGCTTCTCCTCAGCTCCTGCCTGATCATATTTCTAAATGTCACTCATGTCTATGCAGGCCAGTGCACAAAACAAAATTAATTTAACTGAATGGCACACTAATATTATTACTTTTGACAGCATGGAAAACTTATTAACTACAGTATGTCACAAGGCTAGTCTTCTAGTGAGTAGTTTAAGCACAACATTGAAAGGAAATGTAATACATTCGAAAGATTTTTTTTCTTGGCTTATCAGACATTGTGAGAAGTCAAATCACAAAGCTTTTCTGTAATTATCAGAATATTACATATGCACTGCAGTCACTCTACAGAAAGTAATTGTCCTCCTGTGATAGGGTAATAGGAAGCCACATTACAGTTCCCTTGCTTGATTTGAAATTTTCTGTAGTAAGTATGAGCATCTTAATGCTCAGTTAATGTAGTGTTTGCTATCAAGTGTGTCTTTAGTTTCCAAAGGTGGTTAAAAGCTTTAGACTATGAACTGGAATTACGGCATACATCCAAAAATATATAGAATCAGTAGACAGCAAGGAACTGCAATTAAGAATCAAAATAATTAGCAATTTCTTACTTGTAAGATGTATGACTGCATGTGGTTCTGTACAAAAAACCTGGCATGAACAGAGTCCTTACCACAACAACCATACATTATTGATTACCCAAGACAGAACAAGCTCATTTGAAAAACCCAGTCGAAGCAGCAATGATTGGTATGATGGAATGACTAACCATCTATGGCTGCTGGTAACTACTGCTGAAATTCATCAGCACCAGGGAAATACCATCAGGCAAAATCAGTGCCTCCATTACTGAAGCCATATAGTCTTATCTTTCTATTTGTTCTACAAAAAACCATAAAGAGAAATTCAGTGGAATTCATTAATTACCTTCACATGCAGCCATCCTCTTCCCTTTCCTGAAACTTCAACAAACTACTAAGACAATAAGACCTACTACTAAGACATTAAATAAATGTTGACTGATGTCCTTTCTCTCCTCTCTTGCTTGCTGCAGTGCCAGTTAAGCTTTCATAATATCCTCTAGCACTACCTCCAGCTCCCTTTCCTCATGTGCATCCCAGACCCCAAAGAACAGAGCACCTTCTCAAAAATCTTCTGAACTGGCAATTAGGAAACAGGCAATACATACTGGCATTGTTTTAAAACTAGAAGCTTGCTGGCTAGCTATGGGCAGGCCAAACAGAACATATGATGACCTGTCATGTGCTCAAGGGTTTCTCTGAACAGGGCAAGAATCTGAGGATCCACCTTCATTAAGACACTGCACTCCTTTACACTTACAGAAATTTGCTTACCTCACTCTCCAGCTTTCAGAGCAGCAGGCAACACAGCTTTGTACCAAAACCAGCTGATGCCTTTATTTTCACACAAGGAGAACCTGGCCACACAGAAAAGCAAGGACTCCCAGTGCACTGCAGCAATGACCTGAAAAGAGCTGCACACTAAGGCTTGGCACAGCAAGATGAAAAGGAACTGGATTTGCTAATGGGAAAACCACAGACAGCTGATCTAAATTGACAGCTGATAGCTGAAGACTTACAGCAAGACAGTTCTCCACCTGTAATTTATCAAGGTGAAGATTTTTTTTCATGTAAAATTTCACCCAAGCCAATGTCATCTTTTTTTTTTTTTCCATTCACTGATTTTGTGTTACAAGCACATGTAGGACAAAAAGTCTCTTTCTGTATCACTGTTTTTCATTTGGAAAGTTTTCTCACATTGTCCTCTCTTATTGAATTTTGTACTGAAGATTTCTCCACAGCATCAGAACTGCCTAAACATAAGGTGGGGTAAAGGATATGCAGCTGGATAAGAGGCAAGCTGAAAAGCTCAGAAAAGCTCTTGTTCTAGTGCTACCTAGTTTGAAGGAAGTCAGAAATACGTAAAATACTCTCTCAGATAATTTCAGTATTTTTGTCTTTGGTTCCACTTGAAATGAAGAAACTAATACATGTATCCTACTACAATGTCTTGCATTATATGTCTTAAGTTCAGCACGTTATATATTGCTGTTCAGCTCAAGAATGAAGTCCTTCAAACTAGTGCTACATATCCCAATCTATCGACTTACCTTCACCAGGCTTATATCCATGTCTTAAACTAAGCATTCAAACATTTATTTTTATGAAACTACTGAAAGATATTCAGCTGTTGGATAAATACATAGTGGCAAACTTCTCTTTTGTTACTGTACTTCTCCTGACTATTTCACTTTGAAAAAGTCTCTTAACACATTCTTTAGGAGGACAAGGCAGCTCATCAAAGGTCATCGTAGCAATCAGAACCACACACTCGACTGTATTAATCTCTTCAGTAATAGGAAAGAGTTCATTGCAGTTATCTAAAAATCTAGGAAAGAAGACTTCACTTATGATAAGCTCTCTGGGTCAATTATGTTCCTTTTTAATAAATCTTAGACCACAAGGGAAATAAGGCTGAAACAATGCTAATGTTATACTTGTCTTACTCAAAGAAGGCCAAATATGATGAAGGTGGTATCTATCAGTCACTTGTCTTTTATCAAACCTAGATAAAACAAAAGAAGAATTCATAAAAGTTTGTAATAATGTTGATTTAAAGGACATAAAATATTATGAATGTGTAGTCACATTGTTTTATGGACAAAAATGGTCTTTTCAACGAAAACCAGATTCTCTCTTTGGTAAGATTGGAAATTTGCTCGATGAAGGAAGAATGCACATTTTGTTTTCTTTTTTCTATTCAAGGTCCACTGCTGTTTATATAGTTGGGGAAGACATTTTGCTGACAAAGAAGGCAGGTAATATAAAAACTATCTTAAAGAGTGATGTAAGAGGTTGGTCAGAAAACAAGTGCTTAGTCAATTACCTGTAACCAGTCACAAAGAGGGCATTTTCATACAGCTAAAAGCAAATTTTCTACATTCTAAGACATAGAACTCAAGACATTTTGTAAGTATCTTCTGAATCAGGAAAGGTATCTTACAAGGCAATACCTCCTACTGAGGATTCAGGGTCATAAACTACATACAGACCATGAACTGCTAGTGTAATGCTGTGCAAAACAACCAACAGTAGACATGATTAGAAGAGGCTGGTGACTTGGTCTGCCTGGCAAAGAAGTAAAGTATACTGCACACAGTTCTTGTGTACATAATTTTTTTTTTAGATGCTGGAAACTACAAAGAAGGTAAAAAGTCATGACTCTTACTGCAAAAATGAAAACCTCATTTTGAAAAACATAAAAGATTAATTTCTGCAGCTTTCTGAAAAGAGGATTGGACGTGACTTGATTACAGTAAGTACTGCAGAAAAGAGCAAGCATCATGTATTAAATTACTTGAATCTACTGAAGAAGGGCATAACAAGAATCAGCAACAGAGCAGAATCCAGTAACATCTGAGCAGCAAACAAAGTACACATTTTTAAGAGAGATAGAGCATTGCTGAACCAATAAAAGGATGTTCTATTTTCTTCATCTACTTATGTCTTAAAATCAGAAACTTTCAAACTCGTTGGTCTTAAAGACCCTCTTAAGAGTTTTCCAGTGGAGGTACAAAGCTGCCAATAACAAATGTTGCTGAGGGCTGAGAATCAGACAGTTTGTAGCTCCTTGCTCCAAAACCAAGCAAGGTATAACTTTCAAGCTTGTAAGGGGGTTTCCTTGTGCCACCTTCCTCCCAGCCTGGCACTGGGAGAATACTATTAGCTCCAGGATGCTGCCTGTTTCCTAGACCGAGTTGGGTTACAGGAGATTCTTTGAAATGTTCCTTGAAGACCCAGGAGTCCTTCAGATTTAGGGCAAATAATACCACTTAATTTCGAGAAATGTCTAAACGAATTGATAGGAACTAGCATTATTTCTAAACAAACAAACAAAAAAAAGGCTTTTTGAAATGGGAGACTTTTTTAATAAAGAAAATTTTAATGTTAGCTAATGTAAATGACCCACATGTCATAGAAAACTTGTCTACTCTAAAACATCACAGGAAATTAATGTTTGTCCTGCTAATTAATATGCAAATCTGAGTGAGTAAAACCACTTTCAGCATAATCCATTCCTAAATCTGAGCTGGGCATTAACAGACAGGGGATGTCAGCTGCACACCTCAGAGCACTCCCACAAAAATGAGCTGCTGCCAGTTTTGAAGCCAAGGCTCCACTCATCAACAAGAGGTCCTGCTGTTAATTTTCACAGTTAGTGAAGAAGATATGGAAAAACAGAGGTAAAATAACTGGATTCCAGATAACCAGGAATAATTTAAGTAGCACCTAATATTAAGCATCTGATGGGAAGCTGAGGTGCTGTCTGCCTGTCACCAGCCATAGCACTGAGAAGCTGCAGTGCCATACTCTATACCAGTGGCATCAAAAGCAAGTTGTAAACCCCACATAATGGTGATTGTACAGGGAATGACTTGAGTCAGAGTTTTATGGCAAGCTCTTTGGCTAAGAAGAAGAGATTTGAACTTGAGGTCAGCCAGAAGTGGAGAAAAGCACAGAGGAGGGTTCTCAAACTCAGTTGCCTTTATCAGTTTTAGTGGACATTGTAGTACCTCCTAATTCCATTCTGTTGTAGGCAAACACATGTGGTCAACCAAGCAGCAGTAACACCACTTTCAACTCCCTCACTGCTAGTCAGGAAACATTATTCCCGTAATTGTGATTGCAGACATAATTGTCAAGGTAAACATCTTGACCTCCATGTCACTGGATTCAGTTTCAGGTACATGTTTTACTCTAGCTTTAGGCAGCAAGAAGCACATACAGAACATATCTGGATCCAAAAAGAGATTGGAAATAGATTTCATCTGTGTACTGATGATGGTAGCTCTAATTGAGTTGTGTTCTGCTCTAATAAGACAGCAGTAGTAGTTCTGTTGCAGTGATCATACTCCAGCCCTCTACACAAAAAAATCATGCTCTGAAAAGTCTGCTAATGGAAGGGACAAAACAACTACAGTACCCCTCCATCCCTCTAGTGAGTGAGCCAGCCAGGCAGCCCCTGAGTGCTTCTCTAGTTATGATGGTAACAATCACAAAGTAGGCTGCAAAAGGCCACAGAAAAGGAAAAGGAGAGAAGTACAGGTGCACTAAACTCACCCTGCTGCATTACCTGTACACACTAACCACACATCAGCCACTGCAAGGGATTTCTTCGGCCTTTGGTAGAAGGCTGACTTATATGATACAGCTGAACAGGACTGAGTTATCTCTTGTCTGTCATCCATTTAGCATAGAAATAACACCTAGTATACTTCCTAAATTCATGTACTCTGCCTCTTGAAAGATTAGCATAAACTAAATAAAAGTCTAATACCTCTGAACTGAAAATACAGTCTTATGTTCTGGATTCTAACCATGATTAGGGCATTTTGTGCTAATTCCTGTCACAGGTACAATGCAAAGTGCTTCAGATACCAGTTTAAGCTCATTGCTGAACTAAAAGAAAAACACAACAGGCTCTGAAAAGAGGTTAAATGGTTACTATGGTAATCTCTGACATGGTTTAAGTCAGTGTTTAAAAGGTGATAGGGGAAAAAAAAAAGAAAATAGCTAATCCCTTTCTTTCTTGGACTACTATTCCTAAACCTTTGTCTCCGCTTTTCAAAAATACATCTTTCTTGGATGTTTCTGGAAGCCAAATCTTCTAGTTCTACATGGAGTGGGCACAACCAAGCAAAGAGGTTGGACTAGCATACAACTCCTCCTCAACCTTCTAGTGAAAATGCTGTTGTCGTCTTTGTGAGACCTGCTTGTCCCTCGTGACTGTAAAAATGCTGCTCTCTGTTCTGAAGGTGCTTCTGATGACGCTGTGTTTTGATACAGCCATTTTACAGCTTCCTTTAGCTCTTGATCCTGGTTTATAACAGCAATCAGATAATGATTCTTGTCACTGTTGGTTTGGAAATGTAGGGGAGAAAGGGAAATAAGGTATTAGCCTGGACTACCACAAAGCTTCTGCCTAGAATCCCAGTGAGGCCATTTCTGCCTCTGGGTTATGCATTCACTGATGCTGGTAGTCAGAAAAATAAGTAAGTACATAAAAGTACATCTGGAGAACAACGCTGAACAATTCCAGATATAACACATCCTGTGACCCTTTCATGTTCATCAGCTGGTCCTACAGATCCATTTGCAATCTCTCCCAGAGTATATAGCTTTATACTTGTGAGTACTCCACAATTAAATCTGTATTTCCTGGTATTCCTTTGGCAGTCTCCATCCAAAATATCTCTTCATACTCTAGCTTCAGATGAGTTTGACCCCTCTCAGCAGCTTCCTCAAAACTCTATAAAAACACTACTCAGAACACTGCTTTCCAATTGCCACTGTATATGGCTGTGTCTTTGAACTTTAAAATACCTTATGCTTGAGCAATAAAACCCCACACAGTAATATTAATATGTGGAGGCTGGGAATTGCCCACTATTCCTTCCTTCAGCCTTATAATTTTCTACAAGGTTCTTAGCAATATACTTTGTCTGAAACAAATATTATTTTGTGTATTATGGGTCATTAGATGCTTAGCACTAAGTGTAGGATCTACTATTTCAGCACAGTTTAACCTCAAGATGCCCTTCCGCACATGGAAGGAAAATGGTAATAAGAGCATTTTTGGCAAATAAGCAACACATGTTTTTCTGATCTCAGAATGAATACTGTCCAGGAACAGAAAGGCCCCAGAAGAGCCTGAATTTAACACTATCACTAAGCTTCTTTTATACCATCCTCTTTATTTGAATTTGGTATCTGTAAAGCCAGACGGTTTGAGATGAATCAAGACGTCTCCTTTTGATTTCAAGTAAGCCAATTACATTCTTTTTATTATAACACAAGAATGTCTCTGACCTCCCAAGGCATCTCTTCCAGAGAGGGAGTTAAGAAAGAGAATACTCAACAAAGGTATATAGTGGGATTGTCAGTGCTTTGAGTATGAAAGGTGAGAAAAGAAATGCATAATTCTAATGAACCGAAAATGGTACCCTTACAGCTTTACTTGAATCATGTTGTTTTACCTTAAAATCACGTCAGCATCTTCAATATCAACATGAAAAACAGCTAATTAACTACTGAAGAATTTTAAAGCAGGCTTGCTTATTCTTAAACTTCAGAACCTCTGTTTTGTTCCCTGTCTCAGTAAGAAATTCAGTTCCTTGGCAGGACAGATGCTGCACTTACAATGTTGAACAGACATTCAACAGTCTCTGTTTACTGCATAAACTCTTCACAAAACTTGAAAATTAAAACTTCCTTAGATTTAACATTTTAAAGCTTTAATTGGGTGTAAGAAGAAGTGAACTTGGAGAGATGTAAACACCACAAAGAAAACACAGTGTTCCAATATAACATGCAGCTAAATAAAGGAAACTTCACATTTTAAAATTTGTCTGACTCTCTGACAGCATCTCCATGGGGATAATGATACCTTCTTTTGCAACGCACTGTGCTATCTGCAAAGCTGTAAAAGAACTAAGTGTTATTACCAGCGATGGGAAAGGCCTATTAGATCATCTGCTCACTGCTCATGTAAGTATAACAGAAAATAACAGTGATTTGCTGCTGTCATCTGACAGTGACTTTTGTAAAAATGTTCTTTCCTCTTACATCTCTGCAAGTTTCAGTTCCAGAGAGTCAATAAGCTGGGTGTCTGACTAACTTTGTCACAGTCTCTAACTTCTATGAAGTATACCAAGGTATTAAATACATGTGTTTCAGGCCCATTTTTCCACCTCCTACCTTCACCTTTTACTTTTGGATAAGGAATGAAAGAAAAGTCTTCATGTACAGCACAGTCAAGGTTCACAGAACTGGTCTTCCACTCCCAGCTGCAGAACTCTTGCCTCTCACTCCTTTCCAAGGCAGCACCGTGCATCTCTCCTACCTGGGGTTGTACATCACGTAGAAGTGATGCTGGTGTTTTCCAGCAGCCTTCCCACTTGGAAGCCTTGTATCAAATATACCCATCATCACCCACTGTGTTATGAGCATGCACCCATCATGTAACCTAACCATGTTGGATGCCTGATCAGATAATGCATAGAGTCTCGTGATGGCAGCTGTGAAAGAATTGCAGAACCCTTGGTGGTGGATATTGTCAGGTCAACAAAGATCCTTCTCCTGATGATATAACGCTCTGCTTCTCTACTGCTTTCAAGGGAAAGAATTGTTTCTGCTCTTCCTTATATCCCCTAAAATTTATTGGCATGTTTGCCACAACTGGTTTTCAATTTAAGTGCCAATATAACAAAATGTCTGGAGGAAAATCAGCTGAAGTATTCAGATGATGACTCTCAGTATGATTCACACCGCTGTGAGCAAAGAAGAGGTCTGTCTGGCATTCTGTACTGGAGTGATAACAGATATTGGAGGCAGAGTGTACTGAGATAAAGTTAATAGCAATGACATCTGGTAGATGACAGAGAGGAGCAAACTCCTGTGATCTGCTGTTTAACACTCTGTGCCCAAACCATTATATGTCAGACTTGGTAAAAGTGAATAACCTTTCAATATCTACCACTCCTCCCTCCCACACTCTCAGTCAAATGAGACTGAAGGACTACTAGACACAAGGACAGCACATCTGAAAGAAGCTAAGGAAAAAGGATTCAAGGCATGCGGCTCATTAGCAGTGGTCTCCTCAATATTTAGCAGTCATTGCACATTCCCAAAGCCCTCTCACAGCCATAACAAATGCTCACACAAAGGCTTGTACCTTCAAAGTACTTCACCAACATAAATATATTAATAAGACCTTTCCCAGAAGATAATGCAGTGTCAGAGAGATGCCATTCAAATGGCTAGGCTGTGAGAGATAGAGCTTACATTATTTCATTAAACCTTCATCCTCTGTCTTCAATTTTAAGACCATTTAGAAAAAAGGACAAAATGTACAGTAGTGCTTCATGAGCAAAAAGAAGAGTAACTGCTCTTAAAATTGTTTTGCCCCCTATGATTGAAGTGGTAATTAAATTGTAATTCTGTGATGTGCATCAACTGAATTTGACATAAACTAAAACCGAGATTTTTATATTCACTTTGACTGATGCCATATAGATAGTTCTTTTGAAGTGAGTGGTGACAACTGCCACTGATTCACTTTGGTATACATCTTGTCATCTTGTCTAGGGGTCATAACTAAAACACTAAGGATACTTCACAACTTATACCTAATTTCAAATGTACTTAGACTTATAATTAGCACTAGGTTGCTGAGAACTGACAAACTTGCCTAAGTGTTATAAGGGCAAGAAAGAAAAGAAAGCCTGTCATTCTTTAAATATTGCAAATCTCATGCAGATGTGCTTTTCAAGGACAAATTCATTACACAATTATAACGTGTAATAGCAAAATATATTTTGTTAGCAATTACATTTGTCATAAATTTTTGGATGAAATCTAGTTGCTCGGGTTTTAATTTGTTATTTTTGTAAGCCAGACCACCATATCATGTTCATGATCACTACCAAGAGGCAAACGTGTCTACTGCTACACATCTCATACAGGTACATCATGTTAGCCTTCATAGACACAGTGCTGTCTTTGCTAATTCTGAAACCAGGGTGCTTCTTGGTTGCAGCTGTATCTGCCACAAATTCTGCAACATCTGCTGGGTCAGATGACAATTCCTTAATGCAGATATGATCTCTCCTATCCCTACTTATTTCCACTTAAAATACACTAAAATTTGCTTGGAATCTTTGCTGTGGAGCAGGGACGGTAACATCAAAGATGCTAAGGTATTTGAATCAAATACGGAATATGAACAATGTTTCATGTGAAACAAAACTCCCTAACTGCTGAAAGATCCACCTCTCCTGGATCTTGGTAGAGATTTCTCTTCCAAACTGGGCTAAGCAATTATTTGAATCTGGCTCAAAATATATATGACAGAAGTAGAAGTTCCATAACTGAGCAGAAGTAAGTTTGGATTAAATATACTTGCCTATGGAGTGGGTGTTTTTTGTAGGATCACTTTTTATTTGTACAGTGAGCTTATGATCTGTTTCAAACCAGCTACACATAGTATATAGAAAACTAAGATTAATATGCCTTCATATACCCCAAGCTATGATATTTTTTCCATATTGATTGGATACCTTGCATGCTTGAGTATTGAGATGCAAAAATAAAACACAAGATCTCCTGTAGTATGAAAAAATATTTAAGAACTTGGTGTAACCATATAGTTTTTCATGATGTTTTCACATCATCGTATTGCCTATCTCCTTATAAATAAAATGGCCATGCTTTGGTGGGAACTTCAAAAAGGTTCCAACAAAAAAGTATGAAAATAACAGTGTTTTTTCTGCATAAACAGTACCTGAAATTTGAAGAAAGGTGAGGGCAGCCTAGACTTCATCTCTCCAGCAAACTATTCAAAGCCCTTGTAATACTTGTTTAATATCCAAATACTTCCAGAATTTTTTATTTTAATTACCTCCTTCTGTTTTAATAAATAGTATTTTCCAAGTCAGAATGCATTTCTGGAAGTAGCTCACATGCTTAATATCAAGCAAGGTTTTAGTCACATTGTATTAGCAGGGTATGAATTTTATGAAAGCAACCAAGCGACTGCCTCAGGTCTTACTGTGGATATTAGCAAGGACACTTAAGAAGCAACTTTCTATGCAATAAGGCAGATGAAACCCCACACTAATCTGTAACATGTTATCTGTAAGCTGCATATGGGGATATAATTGTTTATGTTCTAAAAGCTCAAAGTTATACCACAAAGCGATAGCGACAATTCCTTTCTGCATAGTGTTTGGCTTATTTTATGTGTTTTGAAACAGAAAAGCATGAAACACTTTGAAATCACACAAATAGTAGTATAATAAAAGACCACTGTTACTTAATACAATTTGGAAGGATTAATATACTCCAATTTTATTAATATACTTCAATTTTCAGCTTTCTAGTATGCTGAGCGCTTAAAAGAGCAGGACCCTTGAACTACAAACTTCCTTTATTTCTTTTTTTAATTTTCATATTTAACTCTAAGAGTGGAAGAAAAACGCCCCATATAGCAGGTCACTGATGTCACCTGCAGAAAGAGAGCCCTGCAAATATTGCCACTATGAAACAATGCCACGCAGAACAGTCTCAATGTAGCAGTGGCTTTTAAATCAATAAGCAGTTGAAAAAAGCCATCCGAAAATACAGTCTTTAAAACAAACACTTAAAAAGGAAGACTGAAATCTACCATTTTTGAAAACCTGAGAAGGCTGCACGGCTCTGCATTTTCTGCTGTTTTCACCACTTTTAGTCTAAATCAATACTCAGGCTTCCATCACTTGTGAGATATAAAGATTTCATTCAGAGATTGTCCCTTTAATTACAGAAACTAAGATTTGAATCCAAAGCACTTTATTAGCTGAATTAGACGATGAGAAACTCAGACCTCACAATTACTTCTCCTCCCACCACAGAATTAAAGCATGCTATGCACTCTGAGTGGGCAAGTACTGTCTCTCAATCAAAACGAAAAACAATGTAAAAATGAGCATAAAATTGTCTTACAATAAGCAAAAAGTTGCATGTATCAGTATGAACAATCTCACAGGATGCACAATCTGGTGATGAAATATTTCCAAGAAGTGTCTTGTGTACATATATCACTATAACTAATAAATAATGAATCCAAGGGATGTTGACAATGAGAGGAAAATAAAAAAGGTGATAAATATCTGAGTAAGATGCCACTCCAAGGTTTTTGTAAAATTCATAATTCTAATCAAAGGATATTATTGCATAGCAGTTCAATAAAACTGTAAGGTAGTCCAATGAAACCCTACCATTACCATCATGCACAATAAGATATCTTGAAATACAAACCCCAAGAACCACCAAGAAACCTAAATGCACACCACTTATAATGCAAATGCAAATTCTACATGCCCAAAATGCACCAATTCAAGAAAATGTCGAACTCATGAAAACATTTTTAATATGTTGCGTAAAGTATCAAAAAGATTGATTGAATCAGCAGAGGAGAATGCTGCATTCAGTGAGTATTGGAAAAGATGCTTATCAAAAATTTATCAGGCAAAGTAAGTCTGAGAAATGCTGATAACAGATGGGCGCTGTCTAGGCAAAAAAAAAATATTGCTAGTTTGTCTGTTTCTCTAGGTGAGAATAAAAGTGTTCTGGGAGGAATAAAAAATCTGATTTTTCTTACCTCTTCTTTCTCTGCACTTTGCAAGTCCCTCCACTCCTCAGTGACATGACCGAAGTCCACTGTGTTCATTGCAACTTTATATTCCCCAATGATATCATGTTTGGAGAAACGATCAAAGTCATAAACTGCCATCACTAAAGTTTTTCCACCCAGCTCAGAGTACGGCACCTGCAAAGACAAGAAAATTACAAACTCTGCATCATGAGACAATAAAGATTGGTCCACTACAATGCAAATCTATTTCTTTGGTTTATCAGCTGTCATCTCGGGTAAATTGAACTGCAGAGAAAATTATGAGGTGTATTTGTTTCAGAGTCACCAGATGCAGTATTTCTTTAGACAAGGCTCTGGCACTCAGTAAGAACAATGTGGCAGCTCACTCATCACTCCTGGGTTTTTCTCATTCTACTTCAAATCATTTTGTGGGGGATGAAACTGAAAGAAGAAGCCAAATTACTTGCACTGAAGACACATGAACTTTTCACACAATGGTGTTTTTTCCTCTATAAATCACCTGTCATCACTCAGAGATGGCTAGCACCAGACTGATGAAAAAAACGGAACTGGCTTACTATAGATGACACAAAGTAATTAGACACTGGATAAGTCTCTAACAGTACCAATTACTTACCAAGGCTTATTTTCCAGTACTACACCTTTCACATGTTAGACACTAAGGTGCTTTTCAAGTCACAATGTGTAACTAGAAATTGTGGTGGCAGAAGGCCAAGTTCTGACTAACTCTCCAGCTGTACTCATGTGGTTCAGACAGATGCTGTAGTTTGGATGTTTATAAGCCACATTTTTAATATTCAGATGGAGACATGCAGTTCAGGTAAGCTACACCTGAGTGGCTGAAAAGGTCTGATTTAGGAATTGTTCGGATTTATGTGAGCACTTCGTCAATCTGAATATATTCTGCAAGTATAAATGGTTTCCATGGGATTCAGTAAATACTTCTTCATTAATCAGAAAGTGTGGCATTACCATTGGCCTTGTCAACCTTTATGTTCTTGTCTGCTTAAACCTTAGGCCTGCTGTCTTTCGTTAGTGTTCAGCTTCCACCTGCTTATTAAAATACTTACTAGTAAGTACTAATTTTCCCTTTACATAACATCTTACATAACATTTAAAATAAGCTTATCAATTTGAGAGCCAGATCTAGCTTCCATTATTGAGTTGAATGTTTTCAGTGGTACGTGGTTAAGTATCTTAGTAAATAATACAGCAAAATCTCTTTTATGTTCTCTAAATTATCTGTAGCTTCTAAAAAAGCTAGAAAGGGCAAATATATGTGAAAGGAAAAATTCTAAATAATGTTAGTTTTATTTTTACACAATCTTGAAAACATTTTTCGACAAGAAAAATGTTCTAAAGTTTATTTCTCTGTTTACAATACCGCTTAATGGTCACCTGGACTACAAAGACTACATTAATCATTATTTACTCTTCTGTACTTGACCTCAGTAAAGCTAATTTTAGCTACCTCCCTTTCTAAATGTTTCCTTCAATTATTACTTCTAACATAGCCTCAGTCTCCAACTTTGTTCTGGACTATCAAGGATGGCCTCAGCTCTCGTGAAGGGTTGCTCCCTCTCCCTGCTTTCCGCTCGGACAAAATAAGTCTCTTGACTTAAAGCAAGTGAGTGAGTCCTTGGTAAAAGGACACACACACACACACATATATATATATATATATGTGGTATAGGAGTATTTTTCTGGCACAGACGTCACTCCTCTAGACATGAACCTTGTTTCCCACTTTGGATCTGAGGAGGAACACCTCCTCTGCCAGGCTGGTGCAGTGCAGCTAGGATTTCTTGGTTCCTTTTGGCACTGCAGTGTGGGTATACAATTCAGACAGCTGCAGTCTGACAAACACTTGCACCCTGGAACAGCACCATGGATGTCTGGGAAAAAGGAATGCAAAAGGGAAGGACTAAGGTCCAGGGCTCAAGCTGCAATACAGCAGAAACAGAAGTCAACTCATTCCCATTAGCCATACTTTGGTAGAAAGGCAGGCAGCTCACTGCTGTGCCCTGTGAACAGCATGGCCCTGGGCTGCCTGGTGGGCAGCACTGACAGAGAGATGGGAAGGATGCCAACAGAAGCTGTGCACCACTGAAGTGGGTCACAGGAGCAAAGCTCTGCACAAGTCAATGAGATACTGTCAACAGCTCCCACAGAAGTTGTTATAGTTGCAGTTCCAGTTAAATGGTCACTGTAGTCCTCAGAACAATGACAGTACTTGGCATGCTCTGCTAGTTTTCTCTCAAGTAAAGACCACAGACCACGGGGATGATCAGTACCATATTGAGATGCACCTAAACAGTCTGTCAGGTCTGGCATGGAAAACAAATTATTTTCTGGAGCATAAAATTTAAATATTAAAGATGTGACTTACAACAAGTGGACATTATTATAGTCCAGAAGTGGCTGATCTGATTTATAACTTGTGTCTTCACCTTAGGTGACAGCATTATTTGTTCTTTCTTTGCTTTTGTGAGCTGCACGGGAATACGTAATCTAGAAGTCTGTTTTCTTTTAAATACTCTCTGAGGAAAGCTCGAGAAAGAAATAACTCCCCACAAAAGATTACTTTTATGAATATCTTCAAGGAAAAAATAAGCTTATATATGCAGTAGTAGTTGTGGCCTACAGGGATATCTTTCTCATTGAATGATTTCATAGCCTGAGTCTTTCACTGTTCCTGTTTTCAATCTGTAGCTGTCATTATAAGATTGGGCACAAAGAGAAAGACCTGAAGCAACAGCAGAGGAATGTATATAAGGAGAAGCCTTGTGAAACATGCTGTACAGTATTCCTTTATGCAATTTAACTGGGGTTTGAATTCGGCTACAGTTTTAGAAAAACACTATTAATAGATACTATTGGAACGATGTAAATACTGCAACGTAAGGCTTACCTACGTCTATTTAATTCATATTTTATCAAACCTGAGACATGATTTCTTTTCATACATAAAGTAGCATGGCAAAGAACTGCTATGACAGTCTAACAAGATTAATCTGCCATATTGTCCTTCGCCCATTTACCTCCCCTGAGTTTTAATTTATATTTCAGGAAATGTTATTCTGAATTTCATAAATCAAACTACAAAGATATTTAAAGAAAATATTGGTCTAGTGAAATTTACGTGACATTTGTCAAAGTGTCACTGTTTTCTGAATTTCTTGTACATTTTTTTCTAGCCATAAAATATGTATCAGATTGTCATCTATAAGGATAATCAAAGTGCCTAAAATCAAACTGTGCCTTTTAAACCTTAAAACCTTTTAAACCTCTGACCCTGTATTATAGCAAGATTGAGTATCAAGGCTTTCTACAACATGAAAAATCATTTTGCTGCAGTTATCAATTAACTAAGACATCTAAATTCATAGCCAAGCATGAGATACAAAGTGGTTAAATTAAAAAGTATCAATAATTATCAAAAAACTACCTTGAATGTAAATTGCTCATTGAAAACAGGGTTAAGGGTCTTTCTGTGGACTTTTGTTTCATATTTCTTCTTCTTATCAGGCAGCAGGAAGACTTTCACATAGGGATCAGATGTACCACCCATATCTAATGCAGGCAGCTCAGCTGCTTGAATAATCCCAACCAGAAGCTGAAAAGAGAGAAAAACAGCAGAATGAAATTTCAAATAGATATTTATAAAAACACTGTAACAGAGGAATGCATATGCAGACTCTATTTCTGGTCTAGGAGAAACTATACTTCCCTCGCTTCTCCCCCCTGCTTAAGGAAGGCAAATGAAGCAACACTACTGACTTTAGAAAACCAATTACAGCAGATGCAGACTGTACAAAGGCTGTTTTAAAGCAGAAAAGAGGTTTTCAAAGGGCAGCTGATTACAGCTAAATACAGACTTCATCCTTTTAAAGACTGCAATCAAATAACTTTCAATTGCTCTCTCCTCTTGTGCATTATTTTTCTTTGCTGGGCACCACGAATAGAAATCACATTATTAAACAATCAAGAATGTCTAATTTTGACTACAAAATTTGTATTCTATAAACCCCCCAGCATGTAACCTTCCCCCAACCAAATGCAAAAGGTGATAAAATCAAATGTGAATCCTCAGGCAGAGCTTTATTGGAAACAAATTTATCTTGCAGTCTTCCTTACATTTAGGTTCTCTTGCTATGTACATGAATGGGCTCAGGCAGTAAACTAAGGACAGCATTTTCAAAAAATATCTCATGAAAATGAACCTTTGGTAACTAAATCCTAATAACAATTTGTAATCTCATTGCAAACCAGAAAAATTAGATTTTTAAATCTCTTATATGCTTTGAAGATAAGACTGAAGCACATACACAACTAGTCAATGTCTTGGCTGTTTTTTATGTGTTATAAATGATTATGCTATGTCATGTTATGTCATGTTATGTCATGTAATCTAGACACCCAGACTGTATGAGGCCTCATCAGCATAATGGAGCTGAGATAAAGAAAATACTTCTAATCTTGTTTCATAGATACAAAACTAAAGTAAACATTAAAGTGTTTCTTCAAGGTCATTCTGAAGATACTAGGCACTGGGAATGAAATCTGAGAATATTTTCTTCTAAATCAGTGCTTCAATCACAATATATTTTCTTCTTTCATGGATGAATTGTTTAAAATTGGAAACAGGAACTCTAACAATTGGAATATAGAACAACATAGTCAATCTGTGAAAGAAATTTCTGCCTTTTAAGAGAGTCCTCAAAGTTGGACTTAAAAGTTTTAAATTCACAGTATAGCCTGTATGCTTTCCCACTGACAGGACTCTTAAGTTTCATGAAACATTTTCCTTTTGCTGTATGAAGCACTACTCCCTTTTGTGTCTCATTTTTATTCTAGATGCATAACAGTTCATAAATACATGAATAGGCTCAGGATCTACATCAAGTTTTCCACATCAAAGAGTGAAAAACAAGTCTATGATTTTTACTTAACAGAGTGGAAAAGCAATTCAATTCTCCTTTACAATTTCTCCCTCTAAACTGAGGCACAGTGCTCTGGAGAGTTCATTGGTCATCTTGTATTCTTAGCTCTATGCAATATACTAGCCAAATTTTGGGAGGGACTGTAGTTTCATGCCATTGCACTATACTAACCTAACTGAATTCCCTCTCCTACTCTTTTACATCATCTATCCTTTGACAAATTTTAAGCTGCAACACAGATTAGAGCAGCAAAACAAAACAGAAATCCAGATAATTTATTATCTTAATTAAATACAATACAGACTTACAGATTTGTAGTTCTTCCATCCTATTTTCCTTTGTAAAATATGGTTCATAAAATCAACATTCCCTTTAATAAAATTCACACAGAAAATTTGTTTTCATAGTCTAAGAAAACTGAAATCTATTTTTCAGAACACATTTGCAGCTTCTCCTTTCCCCCTTTTTAAATCTTCTGCTTCTGAAGGATCTACACTTCATACTGATTTCATACTGATTTCATACTGATTTCAAGGGGGATCAGTGTGACTCATCCCATGGCCAGGCAATTTGCTCTGGGAGGTGAGGAAAAGCTCCTTTAACAGCTTCTTGAAAGGCTTCAGAAATCTTTTTAGCTCTTGCATTGTTAAGCAAGCACCTGTAGTCAGAAGATTGCTGAAAATACAGGCAAATACTATTTATTATGCCAGGTCATAGCTGTGTATAAATACCTTCCTGCTAATAGAGAAATTTTTCTTAATTTCTCTTATTGTCTTTGCCTTTGCAACAAGTAATAAGTACCACATTCTGTGAACAACATCAAATAAAGAAAATGAATGTGGAATTCAGCACAAGTACATATGGAAGGCAGTTCAGGTGCTAAACAGGAATTATTTGGGATTTATCTTCAGTAGTAATTTCTTTCCCTAAACAGGAAAGAAATATGTGATCTTGACTGAAATTGTAAAAAAAAAAATGCAGGATATGTGTTTTCAAGTTTACTGAAAAATACACAGTAGAACTGAAGAACTCAGATGAGTTGGTATGCCTTGGGCCAAAATTAGGCTCAGTGAATTTTAGTGTGAGGCTGTGAATTGGTTTAATTGACAAAACTGATCCCTAGCAATGAGGCCAGGGAGTGGAGTAAAATATGAGCTAGTTCAGCATGTGGCCATGCTGAAGTTGGTCAGTTCTAGTGTCTTAATAGATGCATTATAGTGTCTATTAATTCTGAAAACTTGGTAAGTATGCCAAAGTTTAGTCTTACCAGCTTCAGAGCAGAGTACTGAAGGAGTATCAGTCCTTAAATTCTTGTCCAACCTTCCTGGTTTTTTGGGTACAGACCTTTTTTTCTGAACTTTTATTCCAGACTAGAATTTTAGGAAGTGTACTTTCATGGAGAGCAACAGAACCTGATGCAGCTAGTTATTACAGCGAAGTGCACACTTGATGAAGTGAGGGAAAGCAATCTTACCAACCTTCTAAAATACCCAGTGAATCAGCTTACCTTTATGTCCCTCGATTTTTACTCCCATTTGTGTTTGCTTACATTTTAAATACTTGAAGGCTGAAGCTACATTTTAGTGACTGCATGCAAACTCCGTAATTTACGTGGATTGACATTTATTGGAGATGCTTTAAGTTACTAATAATCATTAGATAAAACTGGATCTTCAGTTTTTGATTAAAGGTGTAATACAAACTCCAAGTGCATTCAATACCAATTTACCTCTATAATGAATTTTCTGTCTTATTTTCTCCCTTTACTCCAGGCAAGTAGTAAGGATTTCAGAAATATCTACTTTAACTAAATGTATTACTTCATTCCCCACTTGCACACACAGAAACAAAATGTTACAGGTTGGTTGTTTCAAACCTGATTGTTCTGGAAGTCATAATCCAAAGAATATTGTATTTTCCCTAGTTTCTCAACTTCTTTGGCTTCTTCCTTCTCTTCCCCATCAGTCAGCCCAGTCTCAGCATCATCATCCTTAAGAGCCTAGAAAGAAGAAATGTAATATTCATAAATGAGGCAAACTGTTAAGTAGCAGTTTAAAATAGACACGATCCTCAAATCTATTTTAGAGCCATTAAAAGCAAGCATAACAGCAGAAATTCAAATATGCAGTTTTCATATATATCTCTACTTTTGAGTTGCTCAATAAGACGTTATAAATCAGCAAGCAAGCAATGGAAGTAGGAAGAAAGCTCCTCGGACTATAACGAGCAAAGATTGTTATAAAACCTGAAAGTAGAAACAAAATATCATCTCGATGTGAAAAAATAGGTCTTCTGGGCTCAGACTGGCTCTTAAAGAGGCACAAGGAGGCAAACATGCTATTAAATAAGCCAAGTCACGCATTCATTCAACTTAAGAATCTTGGCAATGTCAAACCTGGTTGTACATGCTGTGCATTGTCTGCATTTGGCAACACATTTCTGTAGGACTACTGTGATAAAGAGCATGTGCTGTGGATGAGCTCTTTCTACAATCATATGCCAAACATTTTTCATGTTTTTTAGAATGAATATGGAAGCAAAGATTCCACCATGCCATTAGCAAATGCATGTTCCTCCTTTTCCCTCCCTCCCGAGACCAATTTCCTTTTTATTCATTCTTGCAATAAAGCATGGCTGAACCAAATTGATTGCAAGTTGATTTTAGTTTGCTTAGAAAGAAACACAAAAAGAAAGAAATACAGAACTGCTCGCAAGCTTTGTCTATTGCATCAAACATATTTTTTAAAGGACACAGCAGATATCTTAGATTTTATACATAATTAAAATACTAAATGATGTATTTTTTTTTTCCTGTACCAGAAAGGAGAAGTATTTTCATTGTGTTAAAGATAATTAATACGATTATTAAACCATAATTAAGTACATAGATCTTATTCCAGCAGATTCTTTCCTGGATAAGAGGTGAAAAACAGCCAAAAGTGATGAGGCAAATAGTGAAAAATTGTGGAAAATGTAAAAGCAAATTTGAGAGTGTGAAAATAAAGAATCTATACTGAGCATTCACCCAGAATTGTTATTTGCATGTAACAGTAAACAGTATACTTCTCTGTAAGAGCCCTATTTGAATGAAGATTCTTCCTATAAGAAGCTTCTTCTTGCACAGACAAAGTGCCAGAATAAGCTGTATTCTTTGTTGCAATGTAATTTTTCTGCAATTGTGGTTTTTTGTATTGTAGGAAACCTACAGCATTTCTAAACAATAGATTGCTGCTGGAGTTCTCTGAAAAGGTAGCAAGGCTATAGAGTAGCTATATGCACAGCTGATAGTGGTTAGGGAAAGAAGAAACATGAAAGCATTAACATTCTCACTCAGCCCTGAACACAGTGAGGGCCACACAACAGTTGTGTGGGTTTGGAAAGAAGGAAGATTTATCTCTGAAGTAGAAAATGTTCTTCTCCAGAAGCCAGATTTAAATTCAAAAGGTCAGACTCAAACTGTACGATACTAAGCAATTATTTCTATACTTTTGAAATCAGCTAGAAATTCTGGCATAGCTCAAATGCAACCAATCTAACAGCTTTGATTTTTGCGAGCTGAGGAGCTGGGTCTCACATAAATATCTGAATGTTAGTGAATGATGGACTCTACTAGAAACATAAATTACATTGTACCCGGATGAGATTGGTGAGAAAGGTCAGTGATGGATAGAATCACCTGTGACACTGGAAGAGTGGTATTTTTTAAAGTAAACAATTTCTATTTGGAAGGGCTGGACTGCCTGAAATGAAATTTGGTTTGAGACATTTTATCACTGAGCTCTTATTAAGTTCCCTGACTGTAGCACAACATTTCTGTTAGTACAAGAAGAAGTGTGACACTTGAAAACTGGTAAGCTCCCTGGTAGACCATACAAAGGATTTCCAGGATATGGAGTGATGTGATTACGCCAAACGCTCTTGCTTTTGGTAACAAAAATAAGCTTAAGGTATTGTGATCATAAAAAAAAGATGTGACTCAATCCAATGAAGCAACCAGGTTTATTTGAGCCTGAAGGAACTAGTAAGTCAGAGTTGGATGTTAACTCCGGGATCCAGTGCTCTGAATCATCCCATTATGGTCCTAAAAGAGGACTCCTGATAAAAGTGTGATATACAGCTCCAGTACATATTGTTTCTGGGACAACGACTGGACTTTCTGCTTCTCCATCTACTTTTGACCTGGATTTTCTTTGAGAGGAAATATCCTATGGCCATTCCCCAGGGAGAAAAGTGAGAATGCAAAAAGAACCTTATATGCTAATTTCCAAGTAAGAGGAATTTGTGAACAGTTCATCAAGGCAATAGTATATCCATACTTTCTCTGGGAAAACTACATTCTCTTCTGCAAAGCTTATCAGTCCAGATGACAGAACTGTGGGTAGCTCAATGTGAAAAAAAGTTCTTACTGTGACTACAGAAAATATAATAGGAAGCTAACATCTCTCTTGCAAGGGAGTTTTGAAGTGCAGGCAGAAAACACTGTATGGCTAAGAAACTCATCTCCACAGGTTATGAGAAGCCTATTGGAAAGGTGAAAGCTATTTCCATGAGAGATGGACAACATTGTACATTACTGACATCAGCTGAGGAGCTACATGATTCTTCTTGACCTTGACTCAGAAACACTGAACCACTAAGAAACAACACTAAGAAAGAAATAGTGTTTGGATATGGACGTTTGTGGCACTGAGGGGAGGAAAAAAAGGAAAAAATATTATCTCTACAGCACTCTCTAAGTAATAGATTTTACTGTTAAGAGAAGAATTTGCTTTCAAACTAGATGCTAATACTTTAGGAATAAGCTGAGTCAAAAGAAGTAACAAGGTTTCTCATTCTTGATTTAGCTGCTGCGTTCTAAAGAGGAAGAATTGGTTTGCTTCAAAGTACTTGAAACACCCCACAGGGATTTTAATTTTGTATTGAGATCCTCTGAAAGATCAATATTTAATGGAATACTACTACATCCCTCAATTTATAGCATACTGCATCACACTGCATTTTATCTTGTTGAATTGCTACAATCAACTAAAACAAGCAGCTATATTTGTTTTATAAACAATAAAATATTTTTAATTATAAGTAAGCTTTTTAATCAAGCCTTTTCAACTGATAAACCATAACCAGAAAGACTGGATTTAGATGCAGAGGAATGTAAGCCTTGTCTCCTCTAACATCTCCTTTAACTTCATGACATTTTAAATGCTTTTTCTGTGAAATATGCAACATCAAAATGCATAATTTCATTGTGCTGGAGACTGGATTTATCTTTTCTAATTTGAGATGACCATGAATTTTACTCAAGCAGTTTCTTCATTTCTGCATTACATATTCAGAAACACACAACAGTGAAACATCTATGTCCTCTCAAATGTGTGTAAGTATCTGATAAATAGGCTTATATGTAAGCAGGTGTAGCAATGTATCAAGAAAGTGTTAACCCGGTACAGACATTTCAAGGTGATACATCTGTGTCTACTGAAATCAGAACCACTACTCTGCAGTGGTTCTTAAAACAAAAAGGGCTAATTTACAGCCATTTGAGATCCACTGTTCAATCTGCTGGTTGCAACTCCACTTCCATAATGTTATTAAGAGTGGTTTTGCAGCCTCTTCTTTTCTTCTGAGTTGTTAAAGAAAATGCTTAATTTTCAATTCTTCCAAAACTCCACACCCTGTAGTGGGTTTTTACATTTCCTGGGTTTTTTTCTCCCTCTCATTCCCCTAGCTGACAAAAGCCTCTCTCCAGTGACACTGCATCCTGACTCTGCAAACATCCCTTGCTTTCAGCTCAGTTCCACCAAAACCCCTGCACCTTGTCACTAGGTTTGCCCCACTACTATCAACCACAAACCACAAAAGAATTTCTGGGGCTTAAAACAACTTTAATCCCTCCCTAAACTACGAATAGAAAATGAGAGGGTCTGCAGTGGCAGTTGCTCTCCTGGTTGCCTCCAGATTCCACATGTGCAGAAGCTTCAGGAAAGCAAAGTGGTAGGAGAATCATGTAACAAAGCTGCTGGGGGAGCAAGTGTACTTGCTTGCCTCTGTACTGAGAGGCAGAGGCCACAATCATGACTGAGTCACATCTTGTTAATGACTAGTTTATTTTGCAAACCATTTAAAATGCAAAGTGTGTTTCACTTTTGTATATAAAGAAATGCTTTCATTAACAGAGTTTTTAGGGTTCCTTCTGTTCATGGAGTGGCCCACAGCCTCACCTTTAAGGAAACAAGCAATAAGGAAAGACATTGGGAAGCAAAACAAAACACTGACTGCAGCCTCTAAATTTGTTTGCTGCATGGTGCATGGTGCTGTCCTGATTTCCATCTCTACCTCCCCTCCATAATTTCTTTTGGAATGGTGAAGTAAATATTGTTTTAATGTTTGAATGATGCCCAGTCCTCAGGCTTGTGCAATGCCTGGTGAGTTGAAAAAAGAAAACAATGAGATTTTGTAACAAGAATGTTCTGTGCCATGTCCAACAATGAATTTATTGGAAAGACAATTTTCCCTCCACAGCTAGAAATGACTACTTTTCCACTAATGGTGGTGCACCTCTTATCAATATCCTTCCCATTCAAGAACACAATAATTCTGATCAGGCCAATTTATATCTCAAGGGAAAACAAAAGCCTTTAAAAATTCCTGTCTGGTTCCCTACCACAAAGCAGACAAGCCTGCAATTGTAACATGTTCTCTATCAGAGCCCCTCAGAAGGAAAGGCAACGTTTCATTCACTCAGCATCTGCTTTCTCTCCATGAATTAATTTAAAGAGCATGTTGCGCCTGGGTTTCCAGTGGCTGCGCCAGGCTTTGGTCATTGTGAAATCTACTTTGCCATTACTGCTGTAAGAATGTTGGCCTCACATACCAGCAGTGGGCCACACTGATGCACACAATGAGAAAAACCCTGCTGGGTCCAGCATGCAATGCCTTGACTTGCTTAATTACTTCCTTGCTTGTTATCCAGCTTTTAAATGGTCTTGGTTGGGTTATTCAAAAGGTTTTCTTTCTTCAGGAGCTCTATGACATGGGGTCATCATGTTCAGCTTAAGAGCTTGCTGAATTGTTTGGGTACTAAAATATCAACTTAATCTGGTGCAACAGAAAAATACAGAAGATGCTGCAGGTGTTCAGTGTAAAATATGAATACATTCATTTAAGTTGGAGCTGTTAAGCTCACAAACAAAACAAAACCTGTTTTTGATGTTTTATAAACACCTATAGCCAGTGTTTATAGACTGAAAAAGATGAAGCTGACCTGGGAGCCTAATCTGGAAGTCCATCCTGTGGGTCAGGGCTGTGCTTTGAAAGCAGGGCCCATGTGTGTGAATAAAAGTAGCAGGCTCTCCTGCAAGCACACTGCCGTGCTCTGCCCCCACCTGCCATATGGCAGTGCTTGCTTGCACTGAGCAGCAGGCTGTGAGTGGGAGGCAGCTTTAGGCTGCTTGGCCACTGCATGCTGCTCCATCAATTGTTCTTCATCCTCTCCAGATGAATGGCAGTGGGCCAGATGGAAGCATGCTTTGGGACAGAGCTGGCTCCTTGACCTGGGAGGACAACTCAGAGTACTGCATTTATTTCTATTTGAAAAATCTGTCATACTATATAATTAGGACTACATGTATTTGATAGTGAAAATTAACCTAAATATAGCTAGACATGATTTACTGAGTGCCACTTTGATCTGTGGAGAAAAAGTTGGCACAGACCTGTTCTACTGGCTCAGTTCCTTAAAAAGAAACAAGATAATCCTCTGACCATTTTCTAAATTGGACTTTATGAAGTACCTGATATTCTCATGTTTGAAGGCTGTTTGCTATTCGTATTTATTATATACCAATTTATAAAGAGTAAATACCCTTGCTTAAAAAGAAAACAATTAAACATTCCCAAATATTTAATTTTTACTTTAATTTTTAAAAAATGTATACTTCATTAATATGAACTGCTGTTCTTGTTGTAAATTATGCATACCCACTAACTTCAGACATAGTGTAGGAGTTTAGCTCTCCATACAGTCCGTGGATATAGGTCAATGTCTTGAGAGTATGATTCAAGTCACCTAATTTAAGGACTAATTGCATTGGTCCTTCCTGAACGCCACTCCATTAGGAACCTGCAGACTCTGGTCTTGAATAAAGAACTCAAAATTTAGTCTGTTAATCAAGAAAATGCACAAAACATCCTTGTGGATGGAAGCTTCCAGTGGTAAGACCTTCAATACAGAAAACAAGATATGTAAAAGAATAAGTAGGATCTCCACCTTTGTCACCCTAACAGTACAGTAGGTTACAACAGAAGTAACAAATTAATTACTTTACAGAAAAAAAAAAATAGTTTAACAAAGGAGGAAAACAAACTCAGGAAGCATGCAAAGCAAGCACCCTGTTTTCTTGGGAGTGACTGACAGGAAGAGACAGGAATGCAAATAAGCCCAGTCTTGAGTCTCACAGCTACTGCTGCCATATTTTCAGGCTTCTGAAGTCTAATATAAATCTAAATTTCAAAATAGTTTTACAGTATTTGCAGAACATGAACACTCATCTATAACATTTTATCTTCATAAACGTTATTCACATTTCTCAGGAAGTTTTACACACACTGCACAGTTGTCTTTGAGGCAAGTGAAAAAGCAGGACAACTGGTCCAGCCTGAGATTGAATTAATGTAACAACAGGACTCAGCCCTTTTGACTGCCACAGTAAACTAATTTGGCTTGTTTTCTAAGAAGACTCATCCGCATTGTTTGTGACTAACCCTCTTCACTGTAGTGGCTCTGCAGCACATCATCTTTCTGAGTGTGAATTAGGATGTCTGACTACATTGTGGATAAGCCACAGCAAGCATTAATACCACCACAGGCTGAAGATGACAAAAAATGGGAACTGGCATGCTGACACCAAGATAGGTAGCGCTGTGGACTAAATACACTCACTATTCTCTAGGCACTCAACTGGGAAAACAAGAATGTAACCAAATTTTGCAGAAGAAAAGACCACTGCCAGCAACAGAGCTCCTGTCCCTCAAAAAGTTCCTCGGAATTTTTTCTGGCAATAAAGGCTTGAGTTGCTTCAAATGAAATCCAGGCTCTCTAGATGTCAGTGTGGATTATTCTGACATCATCTCGGCTATTGTCTTCATGCTGCCAGGTCAATGTACTCTACTTTGAAATATTTCAGGGCACCTAACATTAAAAATCTTTTTCCTTCAGTATTTTGTCTACATGAGGGCAAAGGTGTTGGATGATCAACAGCTAGAATCATAAGGTGAATCAGTCTAAAAAAAAACATCGTATATTGAAGTTCGGCTGGGTGCAATTGCAGCTCTCACTGTCATGTCACTTTATAACACCTGCTATTCAGAGAGCAACATTAATCAGAATATTCTGACTAAGTTAGTACATAACCCAAATGTAAAAGGAAAAACAGAGAGAGAAGTCAGGTGGCTGACTGAAGGACACAGTAAATCAGCAGCAGAGTCAAGAATATTCTACTCATAATCCAGGCTGTAGTACATACACCTAATACCAAATCTCCTATTTCACCTAACACACACATTGTAAGCCAAAAATTCTTTACTAGTTACAGTGCTTTAGCCTGATGCAATGAGAAAGGGCTGAACTATTAAAACTCCTTTTCTACAAACACTTTGTGACCTAATAAAATGTTCAGACCACAACAATTATTCTCCAAGTAATAAGGCTAAATTTTAGTAAGTTCTCAGTGCTGCTGGTCATGACTGAAATGATTATGTCTATTATTTTTCTTAGCCCACAGGCTGAGCTTAATCAAGAATTTTGCTGTACCAATGCATTAAACCCAGACATAATAAATCTGAAGCTATTACACCATCTCTGAAACAGAGTCTTCAGGGCCTTTTTCTTCCCCTTCAAAGAAAAAAAAAGTAGTGGGAGCTACGAGGGGCATTAGTAGAGATTGAAAGTTATGAAGATGAAAACCATGATGGGAGGATCTCACAAAAACACTAGCACCAGCTGTCACTAGGTTGCACCAACAGCAATCCGTACTAAGACCACTTCAAAAACTTTGGTATGGAACATTAAGAATTTAGTGGCTGAGCACTGTACTGAGATGATGTGAGAGCCCACAGCAAGTTTCATGAGGTAGCAGTTATTTTAGCAACACTTAGAAACTAAGACATTAAAAGTACACATCGCTTCTGTCTACTTTTGATATGGTGACATTTATACAAAAAGAAAATATAATTAGCAAGTTATTTTTATGTGCTGATCAATTTTAAACTTGAGCTTTCTGGTACAGTTTAATATTTTAACTAAAGAAAGAATGACAACCACTTTTCTTCCACCCTCTTCCAGCCTCCCCCCAAGTATATATCCAACAAAAAAATACCCAATCAATTTAGTTCAGCCTCTTGATGTGTGTATCAAAGCTACTACATGTCCATCTCTGCTAAGGAGACAGAACTGTCAGGAGACTATGCATGAGAGCTTAAGTCTAGGTGCGTCCAAATAGCAAAATAAACCTACCGCAAGTGACAATCCAGAACAGTCATGAGACACAACATTGACAAGGAGGACAGAGGAGGAAGAAATAAAAATTAAAACATCCACACACAAACATTAGTAAAAAACATGGAGAAATGACCTTTTTTACAGGTGTACATTTGTTAACAATTTTGCCTTCCCTAGAAGGAATCTAATCCTCCCGATGGCCCTTGGTAGAGCCGTATACTCAAAAAAGTAAACCTTGCCTGCAATGGAAATGGGTCTCAAGACTGAAAACATAATCTGTCTTTCAACTCATCTCTCATTCTACCTCAGCTACATTTTGGATAATCTTCACATAAAGACAGTTTCTCTTTTGAAGTTGTGTTCAGGGAAGTGGATTCTGAAGCACAAATATTCTGAAAGAGACCAAAAATTTATTCCCCTTTCTGTAATATTTAGCTATCATATATGACTTTTGAGCTAACTGTGTCTCCATGTCAAAAGGATCTTCAACTATGCCAAGTTACATGGCTCTATAACGATTAGGCATGAATAAAAATAGATCAGAAGTTCTTTGCAACAAAAAAATCCAGACTAAGATAAAAATTGCATTTCCAGGAGCTGTTGCTTTCAATTTACCAAATGGCACTGTTTCAACTTCATGTGCCTAGGGAACTAGGATCCTGCAAGATGCCACGTGACAGCCAACTGCTATTATGCACTCTTAGTTGAAGGCACAAGTAATTAGCACTTGCAGGTTCAGACCTAACAATGACCGAAGTAGGCTTTTCAGTTTTTTACATTAGTACTGTATGTTGCCCTATATAATGGCATTAGATTTACATCTTAGTCCTCAATCACTTTTTTAACAATTTGCTTCTTTGAAGAACTAAAAGGCATTCTTATTATTCCCCTTTTTGTTTTATGCCAAAGCCTCTAAAGTGCTTAAATTCCCTTAACTGAAATATGCTGCATTTAGCATTGCCTTGAGTTCAGCTAGGTATATTAAAACCTGCACTGGTAAGTCAAGATTAACTGTTAGAATAAAAAACATGTCATACAGAAAAAAAATGACAGCCAAAATGTTGCATTAGGAATCAAGTTGGCAAAAGTTACCGAATGCCAAGGATTTCAAATCTGTACACTGTCAGACTGCTGGAAATGAATTTAAGGTGCTAATTTAAGAACCTTTTAGCCTAGGTTTAAAATCCCAGACAGTGAGGAGAGGTGGCTGGAGAGTTGGTGATCTACTTATTAAAGCTCTGACATTTACATGAACTGTGAATCTACCCTCCTTACGTATAACTGTGCAAAACAAATCATGCTAGTCAAATCCCAAAATATCCAGGCAAATGTAGGTTTAAATAACTATACCAAGTATTTTGAATGGAATCATCTTAAAATACCTGTGCAACATTTAAAGTCTTAAAATCTTAAAATCTGTGCAACATTTCAAAGTCTGAGATCTTTTTGTAGACAAAAGATGCAGGATTCAGCTTTTTATCAAAATTTCCCATTAAAAAGATACAAATGGAACTCAATGTTAATAACATAATGTAATTTTACATTTCAAATACTTATTTTCCAAGAATCCATGGTCATTTATCCAGGTCCTAATGAATATAATTAAAAACACTTAATAATACATTTTAAATACAACAAAGGCCTTACACAATATGGAACAAATTCCACATAAATATCAATCAACAAATTGCACATTATTTATCCTATGACAAAGTATTAGGTTTGTTATCATTAACACGACATAACAAAGTTTTCAAGAAATTTTTCCATCAGCATAATCAAAGCAGCTCTTCCAAATTATTCTGGGTTCAGTGGGAGGAGCTAGCTAACAGTAGCCTAGGATAAGCCAACAACTGATGATCTGATTTTCCATACATTGAAGGGGAAATATCCCACAATTTCTTAATATTAATACTTCAGAACAAAGTCTATAAATCAAATACAGGGATGAATGCTAAATCAAAGTGCTTTAAGAGAAAGAGTTCATTTCACATTCATCATACGGAGAAAAAAAACACCAGCATAATATCTTCTTCGAGGGAGAATGCAAAATTTCTGCTCTGATGATTTTGAGCTCAGTCTCACTAATCTTTCTAACCTTGGAATACCTCCACCTACATTAGTGATTTTGCGTGCAGAAAATGTTTCTTTCAGGTGTGAATTTTTCTTGTGTTGGTGTCACACACTCCAGTACACCAGTGTGGCACATGAAGCATTACATCTCCAGGAGGAGCCAAGGTTGAAACTGTGCACCAGTGCAGTATCTAAAGTACTCCACTTACAATGTGGATGTAAGGGTCTCCAGTATTTGCTCTTTGTCCTCTTGTCTCTGAAACTGAAACTGGAAATAGCTTGGATAGCTCTACACTTACCCATTCTTTTCCTCCCTTTACCTGAGGTCCATTCTGACTCTTCTCATGTGACCTATTGCAGCTGGTCATCAGACTTGCAAGGCTTCCTCAGCCACTCTCCTGATTTTGCTCTTCCTGTCCCACATCCTACATGCTGGAAAAGCATGCTAACCTGTTCCAGGAATCTTAAGACTGATAAGCCACACTGAAGGCTGTTCCATCACTGAGCAGTGGCATTTCACCACTTATTCTGGACTGGTCCATGTGCCTCTTTAGCTACCATACTTTAAGATTCTCTTCTTGGATCTTGTCCCTGACCAGTTGGCCCTAGTCCTCAGGTTCCCAGCTTTGACTTGTATTTCTGATCAACCTGCCCTGAGCTCAGCTTTCTTCTATGCTAGATCCCAACTTCTGGAATCATCTCCTTATTCCTGAACATGCCTTTATCCTCTCTGTTTGACTGGGTAATCGCTCCTGTACTGCTCTAGCTCAACTTCCCCAGGAGTCTTGGGAAAACAGACTTGACTATGCAATATCTTCTAGAGTCACTTGCTCCTACTTACGAGGGTCTGCAAAGCAATTTTCTAAATTTCTTCAGTCCTTCCTTTTCGAAAAATCTAGCCCTTTGTCTTCTCAGCTTAGGAAATCTCTGAGCTTTGAGGACAAATAGATACTTCATGTTTATTTCCTCATTCTGCTGCTTATTCCCAACAGTTTGCTCAAGGAAGGGCAATACTAAAATCCTGTGAATAAAAAGCTTTGTTTTCTCTCAGGAAGGTATTAGTCAAGTCTGTGGCCCTTAGCATTAAGCCCTGCAACCTCTGCTTCTCTTCTACCACGCAGATCTGAAGGAGAAGCTTTTCTGCCCTTATGAAAATGATGCTGCTCTCAAAGGGCATTATATTAATCTTCTTCTCCAAGTTACTCAGCTGACTTACAGCTCCAATTATGGCCTGTTATCCTTAACCTTCTCCTCTCTAGCACAAAATGAATTCTCCAAACATCACTGTGTTGAATGTTCCTGTGGTTTTCCTTTTTCACTATTTCCCCTTGTTTCCAACCCTCATTTTTGCCTCTATACTATTGTTTCATTTTCAGCTGAACTTACTGTGTAAAAAGAAATTTTGAGTCCTCAGCTACTTCTCTTTACCATGTAATCTCAGAAATACTGTTAGTAAGATATACAAACACTGTACTGGGTCTTGAAAAAAGTATGGTGAAAATTGCACACAGCTGCTCCATTTCTCAAGCAAGCAGGATACCCTTGATACACTTGTCCCTTAAAGATGAGCTCATTATATGCCTGCTCATGTTTCTGTAGCAGAGCAGGGAAATTGGCTGGCTTCTTCATCAGTGATGCCACACCCAGGTTCATCCCTTGTGATACCACTGAGAAGATGCTGTCAATCAGTCCACTCTTCACAGAGCCACTACTGAGGCAACAAGCACAGCTTTTTCTAGACACATCAAACAGAAACCTTCAAATGCAACCCAAAGTTCAAGAAACAGAGTGGTACTTTACCTGGTCTTTCATGCTTTTCCCTAAATCTTTAACATCTTTCATGTTAATAGCATTCTTCCCTCCCTTCTCCTTTCCCTTCTTCTTGTTCTTCTTTTTGAACAAGCATTTCTTACAGAGACAAAAGCAGCAGGTGAGGATTAATAGGACTGCAACTATGGCTATGGCTATTAAGGCCCAAGGTGGCACTGGAAGAGAAAAAGACACACACACACAAAAAGAAGATGGTAAATTGTTAGTAGGGTTAAATTTAGAAACAAGCACATTTCACTCACAGCTAAGCCTTTTTCAATAAAAATGCCTTGCAGAAATACCTGAGATCCTTTCTAAAATATCCTATCATCATTTATACATTTCTTCCATCTGAGCATTTGCCCATACAATGCTAATTTAACACATATATCTATATACAAACCTGGTGACACATATCCAACTTGCAGCTATTTTGATTCGTCAAGCATCTGAAAACAGTATATCTAAAATATTTACACCATGCAATTTGTAAAATGCTCAGCATATTTAAGCAATTACTCGTTTCTTTAATCATCTCTCCAACCCACCTGGCATTGTGGCTGAATCAGGTGGAACTGACTGGAAATTTCCCTTTTCTGGAGTGGTATCTGATCCAAGCAGTCAGTTCTAACGAACAGCCCTTTTCCTCTGCCCACTGCTGTACTTGACAGATTTGCAGATTCCTTGCAATAGCTGCAGGTCAAGGTCACTAGTGAAGACTGACCAAGGACAAGGGCTGTCCAATCCATGGGCATTTGCCCTATTTGGCATCGTGCCCTTAACACTAGCAAAGTTTCAGCACACAGCTATATTCTCAACAAAGGATTGTGGTACATTTTTTCATTAAGCTCAGGATGCAGGACATGGCTGAAGCACGAACAAATAAGAGAGAACACTTACTAGCATAAAATGTTCTTGTTAAAGATCAGAATTTTTGGAAAAAACAATTAAGATGACACTTAAACACAAGTACTCCAGAAGGCAATTATCTTCACACAAATCAGCTTTAATAACCACTGATTCCCACATTTAAGCAGAACACCTGACAAAATTTTAAATCTTATAAACTGTCATTTTCTAAAAATCTTGAAATGCACTCAATTGGCCTGCAAGATACTCAGTGCATTACCTAAAGGTCTCTAATATGACACAGAGCTACAGAGCAAAGCCAAAAAGCGAATCAAATTTGACATGTTGACGTCAGTGAATCACAAAAGGGAACGGACAGTATAAATAGAGAAAATTAATTGCCTAAAGGAGCTAAGAGGAGTGCAAAGCATAGTGACCGGAACTTCCACTACAAATTACCAGTTCAGGAAGATGACAGAGCATCTACACCTTCCTTACTCTATATTTAATAAACTTCTTTTCTAACTTTTATTCAAATGACACTAATAACAGATAAAAATTCAGGAGAATAGTTAAACAATAATTTCTGTAATATTTTTGTGCCTCCAATTGTTCATTAAATGCAGCTGCTATAAAAGGAAAGCTGTACCATATGTAGAACAAATGAGAACTGATTACAAAACAAATGAATGGTAAGAGACAAATGCTGAACAGATTAACAGCTGTTTATGGGATGTATTTTATGAAGTCAGCAGCAGCAATTCTGCATTTAAAGTTGCATTAGATCTGCACTTATTACAACTTAAAGTCTGTATTTCATGCATTAGTATTTAATTTTGTCTTCAAATCTGCTGTAGTACCATTTTGTAGCACAACTGACTTGTCTACATTTTTTTTTCACCCAGCACTCAGAAATGTAAACCCATCATCTTTCACAAGAACTACGTGCACTACTCAAATTCTAAACTTCACATGTGTACTTAGTGTGTTAGACACTCAGCACCTGAAACAGCATTTACATAACACGGTATCCAAGATAATCCACAGGAGTTATGCCAATATGAAATGAATGATGTGCCCAAATTTATCATCTTTTTGTTTCAGTGATTTGTCAGCAGCCTACAACATGAATATGGGGAGCAGTAAGAATATGGGATGTGGTTCTGCCACCAGGATGGCATTCTGTGAGGTAAGAGAAGAGGAACACATCAAGTGCAGGTAAACTGTGAGAATCAATGGGTTGAGGAGACAGGGAATGTAGGCATTAATAGGATAAACACATATGCATCCCGCAGATGAAAAAGCCTGTGTAGGTAGTGAATTCAGGTGCCTTTGTGCTAAAAGTATTTTATCAGGTGGCATTCTGGCACTGCTGCCTTGGTTCTCTGGAGCAGGAACAATGTAGGGTACCTTGGGGAACATCTGAAACACTTGCAGAAACCTCAGCTTCTTTTTTACAACGTGTTGTCTGTTCTCATCTGTTTGTAATTTAATTTCAACCAATAGCTCTTGTGATGCAATTAAATGATCATTGAATTAATATCTGGGACACCAAGAGTTACGCAGAATTCCTTATTTATCTCTTCAGAGAAAATATGCTTCCTTTTTTTAATTAAACAAAGCATAAGCACTAAAGTAAAAAAAAAATTGGGGCGGCACAAAATCTGAACATTTACAAAAGCACAGCAAAATTCAAGCTTGAAAGAATGAATAGAAATGGATTATTCTTCCCAATAGAAGTGGACTATCTCTGTCAAGGATATGGCTAATTTGAACATCGTTGTTGACAGAGCTTGCCCAATCAATGGATGTAAATAATAGATTTAAGACAAGTGAAACATACAGTTATCATTGGCTTTGAAGAGATGTTTGTTTCCTTTCAAAAGCATGATGCAAATATTTTAAAGTGTTAATCATTTTACATAATATTGACAAAATTTTCCTGAATTGCTAAAGACTTTGAGAGTTTTTCTACCTGTGCTCCCCAATTTATGATGCTGCCAGAGGAGCCTTAAATTCAGAAAGAGATAAGGTTTCAAAAGCTACTTTTCTATAAAGTCATCTCCAGGTGGGCAGACTGAAGTCACTAGCCAATTTGGAAGACTCAAATCTGCAGCCTTTTATTGTTCAGGCTGCTGTTTACTACCTGTGACTAGTATCTATAAAAATCTTATCAACAAAATATTATCAAAAAATTTCTGTTTATGCAGTGGGTCATTTTGAAGATCCATACTGGCTAATTTCAGCTGGACTTTACCCATGCTTTCACCAGATTTTCAAATAATTATATTTTACCAGTGGACAACAGTAGGAACCTGTAGTTTGAAGACTACCTCCATCCATATAATACCAGTTTGACCAGGCTCAGCAGTTTGAAACCTCAGGTTCTCTCTGGACATAAACCATTGCACAAAAGACCTCTGTGGCAGATGAAGCAGGGTGGATGACTTGGAAAATGCAGATCTTGACCCAGGGATCAAGGTGTCAGGGAGCCAGAAGCTTCTTCTACAACTTGTCTTACCGACTGCCTGCACAAGGGGGTGCTTTGAAACAAGCAATACTTACCTACCCGACCAAGCAAAAGCTATTGGTTTAAGGATAATTAATATGTGTGTAAACTTTCTGGTGTTTCAATGCTATTTTCTTTGTTCTACTCCTCTGGGAAAATACAGAATACTTATTTTGAAGAAGCTGTCATGAATGTCTACGTGATTTGGTGATTCTACAAAGCTCTTAAAGACAAATCTATAAGAGGGGATTTGCTGAGTAGCAGTTAGTAAATAAGGTCTTGAATTAGTGCTATTGATCCAATCCAGAGTATGCTCCAGGACTTTAGTCAGAAATGCAGGAATGAAGCCTATTTGTAAAAGGAGAGTGTAGAGAAAAAGAAACACATGGCTTACTCTGGGCAATAGCAGGTCACTGAAAAGAGGAAGGTCTAGGAATATGTTAAATCAAGTCATTTTGGGTACCAATTTTACATACTTCACTTGTGCTGAACAACAGTCAGACATGGATGCAGCTAAATGTGAGCTCTCTTACCCATTCCTGTTGCTTCCTTCCACTAGCGCCAGACAGAGTTGTGTGCATATTGTGGGTCATTTGATGCACTTGATACATTTCACAAATAAAGCAGCTGTGATGCCCTTAGATTATCATTTTAGTTTGGGCTTAGGAGTCTGTTTGCAAGCTTATCTCCAGACCATACTCATAGATCATGCTTGTACTCGTGTTCTGCAACGATCTGTGAGGGCACAATGGACAGAGTGGGAATATCTGTTCTCAGAGGTCACCTAGTGATGCTCCAACTGCAAAAGGCAATTTGCCCATGAGAGTGAACCCAATCCAAAGCACTGCTGCTACAAACCTCGAGTCCTCAGGACTGACTGCTTCATTTCACTGCCTTGCTTCTTTCTACTGAGCTGCACTAGGTACAGCTTGTGTCCCCACCTGTCATTAAATCCTGGTCCTTTGAGCATGCTAGATTCAAAGGGAAGGATGTATTCAATTTAAGAGCTACACATTTTGTCCTTTATATAAAGACATCCTTACTTGCTTTACACAAAATACTTGGAGGGGTACACGCCCTGGGTCTAAAACTGACATTTCCGTTAGATGATCTAAAATTATCAAATGCCTTGGAGAACATCTGACTGCAGAGGAAAGACTTTAAGGGGGAAGTCACAAAACATGTAACAGCATCAAAGTGCTGCAGTCTGGGAAAGAGAACAAAATCCTTAATCCTAATGATTTTCTTCCCTTTCTGAGTGCAATGTCAGATGAAACTTTACTAACTTAGAACACAAATAGAGGGAAGGTCAATGAAGAATTGAAGAGCTGAATTAGAAAGCGAAGACTCCCCCACCAAAAATACTGTTCAATGAAAATTTCCAATTAAGCAATTAAGCAGCCCCATTTAAACTGTGACAGCAAAGGACTATCAAATGATGGCAGCTTCCATATTATTCTGCAGAAGAGGCCCATAGCATGTTGGAATTAATAAATACTAATAATCTATGATTCAGAGGGGGCATGATGCTTAACAGGAAGCTGCACTGCCAAATAGCTGTATGTGAAGCACATTGCTGTAATTTAAAGCTCTGGTAGCCTGAACACGGGCACACTGGCAGTTTTAGTTTATTAAACTGCAGTTTTATCTTAGCTTTTTGCACTTGCAGCTTCTAATCAGGGAGCAAATTCCATATATAGCCATATTCAGACTTTCTGTATAGGAATTCCCCAAGGACCATGCTCTGGAAATCAATTTGACATTCATTAGAAGTTACATATAGGAAATGTTCTGAAAGCAAGGACCCAGGTAAAAGACACCACTACCACAGCAGAAGGAATACAAAGGTGATCAACACCAAGAAAAGAAAATGCTGATACATGGCGAAATGGCTCATGAAAGATAAAAACTGAAAATACATACTTGCATATACTCACAATTTGGTACTAGCATTCAGGCTTATACAGCTACATTTCCACCCCAGACACTCTTATGTGTGACCTCTTGTTTTAATAGCATGTTTGCAAAATATTACTTTTATTTTCTTACATTTACTGCAACTTTCTTTTTCTGGTTGAAGTTCATGCTGCTACCTTTGACCCATCACTAGAAAGAACCATTACTAAATAACTTAATGAATGCACTCATGCTCATATTTCTCCCCTTTGTTTTGAGAATGCGCTGTTGCATAAGACTTTCTGTGAATAGTTTATGGAAGTTACTGAAGTCTTAACTCTGCTAAAAGAGATATGTTCTGACAGTAAAAGATCCCCACAGAAAATAACAGTCCATGGAATTGCACTGATGAGTTCACTGACTGATAATACCCCTGCTTATAGCTTTTTAGACATTATCATGCAAAATTATGCAAAATTTCTATGACCGAACATTCCATTCTTTGCAAATAAACCCACACTGAATTTAGCAGTAATCCTTGATACAGCTACAAATTTAGCCAAGGTGCTTGGACTGTTTGAGAGTATGATGTGCCTACTATATGCTCAAAATCTGTAAGTCAAAATGCATAAAAGAAGTAAGATATTTACCTGAGGGCAAAATCACACCTACTATTGTATTGCAGGTCAATTATTTTTAATACTGCTGGTATTAATTCACCTTTTACAGCATGTGCTATGTTCTGTCAAAGTAAAACACAATTACCCAACACTGTATCTTCTTCCTGCAGAGCACAACTATTTGTCAGTTCCTCCCTCTGTCTTTAATGTGTTTTGCTCCCTCTCTCCTCTAGTTCCTCACTGCTCAGTCTCATCACCTCCTCTGCCCTTGTCTCTGGAGATACATGGGAGAGAAAGCAAGAAAAGGCAAGAGGGGACAGTCCAGATAAGACAGGATGGTGAAGCAGCCAGAAAGAGGAAGTAAAGCTGCTGAGAGATCTCTTTCTTGAAGGAAGTACATCAGAGAAATTGAAAAGGCCTTCAAGCTTAGATGTCAGATTTCAGCTGTATAAATACTACAATGAAAACAGCTCCTCTGTTAACTTTCACATTCCCCTCCACCCCCAATCAAAATTGTTGTGGTTTGCCGTTTTATTGTTAAAGTTATATTGTTCTGTGTTTTGTAATGGTTTATCCCTAAGTTGTTCCCCCCGCTTTTCGGTTGTAATGGTTTGTTCCCTTCCCGCCTTTGCCCTTGTCCGTCAACCCTGCACCCAGCCCACCTTCCAGAAAATTCCCTGTCCGTTTCCCCAGTCTCCTCCCAAGGTTTTGTCAATCCTCCTTGGCCCCTCCCCTTTTTCCCGAATGTTCCCTGTCATTTATCCCGTCCCTTGCATTCGGTTGGTTATATTGTATTCTCCCTGCCCAGGTTCTGCCTGATTGGTTGTTATTGTACGCCCCCCCCGGGCCGGTTGCTGCTATTGGCTCCTGTATTGTACCCTCCCAGTGGGCGGNCTGCATTGTACCCTCCCAGTGGGCGGCACCCATATTTAAGTTGCTGCGCACCCTTTCTCCCTGCCTTTTGGTGGTTCCTCTGCCCGACTTTGGACCTCGTTCCTCTCCCATAAACCCTTCCCTGGATCTACTGAAGGTTTCCCTCTTACTCTTTGTCCTCCGCCGGACCGGCTGCCGTCTTGTAGCGGACGCCACACACCCTTACCCGGATTCTCC